>PVIU01009559.1:0-75364 GCA_004026605.1 Ondatra zibethicus | reverse complement strand
CCTTCTTCCTTGAAAGAGGGCATGGTGCCCTGCCCTGTTAGAAGTCCAAGGCCCACCCCCATCCCTCCTGGCCTAGGAAGGAGTGCATTCAAAAAGACTCGGTTCTCAAAAAGTTAATACATGCAGAAGAGATAGGTCCTGGTGTCATTGTTTGTGGGTTCTCCATCTGCCAACTTTCGCCGCCACATTCAGAGAGTCTTTAAAATAAATGAAGCCTTTGACCAAATGAACTTAGAGAGAAACAGCAAAGGGTAAAGTTTTACCCCTTCTTCAGTTCTTTAGCCATACTACCTTTTTTAAAAGCTCCCTAATGAGGAAGCATTTTAAACCGCTGGTATTCTAAAGGTCAAGAGATAGTGAATAATCACAGCTCAAGTGGTAAGCAATACAGGTGATGGCCATATTCATTGCCAACCAAAGAAGATTTATCTTCAATACAAATAGAAGCCAATACAAATAGTTACTTTCCCGCCTGTTAGACGTTGGTTTTCCACACTTGGGCAGCATGGTTAACACTACAGATAACACAATAGAATATTTGAAACAAGTTCTGTTTTGCCTTGCTTTGCTTACAATAAGTATTAGGATTGGACTCTGTAGCCCTGAGTCCACCAAATACCAGGTGACATCAACCAAGTCCCTCTGGCTTGCTTATTCTTGCCCTCCTTGTGATTAAATGTGAGGTTAGGTAAACAGACTGTACGATCGATCCTGATATCTGTCCCAAAACCTCAGAACTCACCTGTTGTAGAGTCCACCGTTATTCTGTAACCCACAATTGGATCAGATGGTCTCTCCCATGACATGTGAACAGTATTTTCATCTATAATTTTAAAATTCAAGTCGGAAGGTGGGTCAACTGCAAAAAGAGAGTTGAAATTAGTTGCATTTTCCAACGTCAGAAAATGGTTAATATGATTAATGAAGAATTGTGTTGAGCAAAGCTTACTAAAGTTGTCTTTGCATAAATTTGTTTCCAACAAGTATAAAAAATATCTTGTTGGATAGAATAAAATTAAAAGCTGACAAGATATGACAAAACATCAGAAAGTGTACAAATTACAGGAGACAGCACGGAACACTTGATTCTTGAGTTGCTAGGTCATTCATGAATGGCCAGCAAAATCAAGCAGAATAGAAATGTGTTTGGATACAAGAACAATGAAATCACATATAATAACCACATATGCAAACAATTCACATAACGATTAAGGAAATTCAATACATGCTGAGTGCACTTTGAACAAGCATGCCAAATCACAACCTGCTTACAACCATGGGTGTTAATTTAGAACAGTGACATCATACATTTTTTATAAAGTGGAAAGAAAATCACTGATGGTTTGGGTTCAATTTTCACATTGTTGCTTTGATTATTATTGTTTGATAAATCTCAGTCTGAGGCAGAGAATTTTAAAAATGTATTTGAGTGGAAAGGTGAAATCATAAAAAAGTGAAATATGTCTCTCAAGAAAATATACATTAAGTATATATTGATATTAATATAGGTAAATATTAAAATGAGATGTTAATAATTTATGAGTATATAAGCAGTACTAGAGATGTTTATAAAACCAATATTCTGCCTGTTTACACCAATTTGCTGTGCTCCCAAGGTGTAAACCAACACAGTCATTGCCTTGGTAGTAGGCATACTCCATACTAGAAGTAGCATTTTAAGCTAAAATGCCAGTATGGCCCTCTACAAAACAATGATTAATTATGAAAAGACAACATCAATGTATATTTATGGGAAATTATTTACAGAACTTGGAGGACACAGTAATGAAGGATCAGCATTGGAAGACATGACTGTATAATAACATGGAGAAATCAATGACAGAAATAACTGCGAAGTATGGAAAGGAACAGTTTACATACAAAACTGTACAGCATCATGCATGTGTCAATGAAATGTTGGCTTATTTTTAGTTTCCCACAATGAACAACAGCTTCCATGTACAATAGTCATTACACAAAGACATTCCTGAAATATTTTATAATGATATTCTCTACAACGATGGTCATGCCTCCTCATGCAGCATTATACTGACTCACTGTCAGTGCATGGTCGATTACACTTGAAGCAAGTTCGATAAAATAGATGATTTTCAGCCATATTCTACTTTAAATATCTTAGTCTACAGGTAATATTTCTTATGAGTGAGGTGGTTTACCTCTGTTTTAAGAGGGTACCATCTCCCTTTACAATTTTATGAAAGTCAATCAAAATGCAGTAATGGCTCTGAGACACAGTTCAGAATTTAACAGGGATTAGATTAGCTGTCTTTAACATTCATAGCACTTTTTAAAGGAAACAAAACTGATTAGGCAAACATCTGCTTTAATAAATTGCCACCTCCAGCTGTAGGAGATGTCTTTATTTTTATTGGCTACTCTAGTAGAAGAACAAATGTTACTTTCTTACTATCCATACACAGGCAGTGAGATTAGGACGATTAATCTGCATGCACAGTTTAATCATTCAGCATTCTTCTGTCTGTTACCATATTGCAACGTTTAGCTGAAGTCATCACTTAGTATATGTAACAAACATGCAACAGATGTTAATAGGACGATGGGTATTAAGAATATCATTATAAAATATTGTTCCGATAGCAATGGCTCAGGACAAATTTAATGCAAAGGCAGACACAACTGGCCTGAGCAGCTTTTTAAAAATCAGTACATGGAAAAATAGTACCACCAACCTTGGAGGAAATAGACCTGAAGCAGCAGACATTAGGTTAAAACTGCTGAAGGCCAGCAGCGGCCCACCTTGTTGATATCCAAGTGACCAGGATTCCAGATAGACTGAAAAAATGACTGTGGGGGAAAAGTCTTGAACATTTTAGAGGATTTTAAGGTGCTCGTGGGAAGTCAGATTGGTACACGGGATTCGAAAGTAGGAAAAATGACCTATCAGTGTGAAAACCAGAGCCTACCCCGCTGTTGTTCTCGTTGAGTTTACCAAACATACAGCCCTTCAAGCTTGTCATTTCGTTTACAAAGCTTGGGAGTTTTCATTTTGAAAAAAATGATGAAGTTGGTGTGAGGGTATGACCTACATCGATTTAAATCATTAAAGATATTGTTTTTATTGATTTAGGAAATTTTTTTACATTAATTCACAACCACCATTATTACATTGTCGCAGAGTCTAGGTGTTCCCAAAAGTAATGTTGATGCTAGCATTGTACAAGCACTTACTAACTACATATAGTTTGTAAATGCAAGCGACCATAGCCAAAACAAGGGAAACAGAATTAACATTATAACTACTAGCAATCTGGTGTATGAAAGAAAGGAAACGTTAAGTATCTGTAAATGGTAGTTTAATTTTATACTTAAACATGATGCTTTTGTTATCAAAATACTGTGATATGAAAGTATCTTTATGATGAAATTTTTGTTACACAAACTGGTAGGATTTAGGACATGGTAAGAATAATCATACTATGTAAAAAATATTCAATGTCTTCTATACAACATGCAGACATTTAGACATTTTACTTGTTATTTCCTTTTGTGTTTGTAATAACCTAACTATAGGCCTTGTAATCTTTGATCTACAAATTAAATTCAAAAAATAAGTACAGTTCATAGATAACAACAATTTTATCTTGTAATCTATATAGTTTTCTACCACATTAGATTAAAAGTAAATAGAAGAAATATTTCAGTCAAAAACATTAGGATGCAACACTTACAGTACTCGTTAATATATACATATTTTTCTATTCCCTGAAAAGTCACTATTAGAAGAAATTATGTCTGTGCAATAATATACATTTGGCATGCTGACATCTGCAACTCAGATATAGATAGAATTTGGAAGGCAGCTATGCTCACCACTGTACCACCAATGTACATATAGATAGAATTTGATATATTAACTTCACATAATTGTTTGAACAATTTTAAAACAAGTGTGTTTGTCTTGTTTTAAAGAAAAATAATCTTTTTTTTCCAATGGGAGCACCTGACAAGATTCTATATCCAAGAATTAACCATGGCAAATCTTTGTATGGATGGATGAATGGGGAGGGGATAGGAGAGTGGGTGGATGAATGGATGGATAGATGAATCGATGGGTACAATATAATATGTTATGGACCAAGAAAACCTTATAGCAACATTAAAATATCAACTTGAGGTACTGGAGAGATGGCTCTGTGGTTAAGAGCACTGACTACTCTTGTAGAGGACCAGGGTTCAATTCCCAGCCCACATGTGGCAACTCACAACTGTCTATAACTACAGTTCCAGTGAATTTCATAGCCTCACACCAATTCACAAAAATAAAAATAAATATATTTTTAAAAAAATATATCAACTTGCCGGGCGGTGGTGGTGCACGCATTTAATCCTAGCCCTTGGGAGACAGAGGCTGGCAGATCTCTGTGAGTTCGAGGCCAGCCTGGTCTACAAGAGCTAGTTCCAGGACAGGCTCCAAAGCCACAGAGAAACCCTGTCTCAAAAACAAAAAGAAAAAAGAAAGAAAGAAAGAAAAGAAAGAATGAAAAAAACATCAACTTAAGGAATTCTCAGTTCCTCATTTAGAAAATAAAACAGTCAGAATGCATGATATCTATGTTCTCTGGTTTGAATGTTTTGCTGCATGTTAGATACAGAATTATAGAAATACATATCAAATTAGTCTCTTGATCTAGACACAGACATAGTTAAAGCATGACTTAAAATCACTAATGAACTGATAATAATTGTTTATTATATATTATAAACTATAAATAAAACTTACAAAAATTAAAACTCTATATTTCACAAACTATGTGTCCATCTCCAACTCTAGATAAAGGAAAGAGGAACACTGACTTTAACTGTTTAAAGCAAAGTTAACTTTTCTAAAAAACCTATTAATATACATGATCCCAGCCTGATGCATACACTCTAGGTCATACAGAGCACTTGGAAATATTAAAGTTTGCTAGTCTATTTAGTAATTACATAAGTCCAAAAAAGGAAGTAGTCTTTGCCTTTATATCTATTGGACACAGTAAATTAGCATGGAAATATAATTCATCATGCAAATAGAGGCAATGTGGAAAATTATTATCATGGTTTTTAAATGTAAATTTCAAAATAATTTAGATTAACCTTTAAAAAACTGTGTTTCTAGCATATAAAAAAGCATATTAAAAAGAGCCAGGAACCATATGACTACAAGAGCATATGAGTCAACAAAAGAAAGCAAAGTAGCCTTGGCTACCTTAGCAGAAGGTTGCAAACAGAGGGGCAAGTTGAAATTTTGAAACGCCCCAACAGAAAGATTCAGGGGGAAAAAAAATCTATTTTCTAGCCCAACATCTTCAGTAAGACTTTGGCCACAAATTTTGTTAGCTCTTCACAGGCTCCTGGGGCCACTTAGTTGGTAGTTAACACCAGAACTGAGCTGCCCAACAAGGAGCAAACAGTCTCATGTGGCTATTGAGCCCTTGAAGTGTGTCCAGTCCAAAATGGAAAGCGCTGCAAGTGTAAAGCGCATGCCCAGCTTCCAAAACTTAGCCCAGAAGTGCAGAGGAGCTGGCCGGTGCTTTTTCTATCAATTACGTGTTGAAACAATAACATTATGTTAAAAACCTTTCATAAAAATCAATTTTCCTGGTCCCTTTTCTTTCTTTATATGTCTATAACAATGTTTAAGTTAGATATATGACTTTTATGTGTGAATCATATTTCTATTTGACACTGCCAAACTAGAAAACAATCCAAAAATGAATCTAATTAAAAGATACTGACCTAAGAGAGGAAAAGACAAGAGTTTAAGAAAGAACTGCGCCATATGAAAATTAATACAAAGTTATAAGATAAAATATGAGAAACAATGGAAATAATCAGGAAGGCAAATAGTACAATGTCGTTTTTAACTGTATTTTGCTGACTGGTCATTGCCAGCTCAAAACTGATGTTTTCCACTTACCGCTATCTCCAGCCTAACCCTATACTGGAGAATTCTCAAAACTTTTATTTCCAAAGAACTACTTTCTTAATGAGCAAGAAACAGGCCACTTCAGTGACTTATGTAAAAATGTCTTTAGTAGTGAGTGCTTCCTGAAGTTTCTCAAATAAAATTCCTTCCTAACTGACAACACAGCAAGGATTACTGCAAGGCCACCTCATCTGAAAACTCCTTCAGGGGGCCAGAGTAGCCTCTGCATTTCCTCATCAGGTGGGCCGGACCAGCAAGCTCCTCTGAATCTTAGACGAGCTACACATTTGGGGACTCTTTCTGTTCCTAATATTAGTTCTCTGTACCCGCAGTTTTGAAGTAGAACATTTAAAAAAACAAATCAGGGTTGCCAAGAAACATCCCTCCATGCCTACCCTTCTACAAGCAGGGCATTCCACCCTGGAATTTCCAGAGCCCACAGATGTCTCCTCCCTAACTTCATTAGGTGTTTCTTTCATTGGAGAGGGTAAAATAAAAATTAAAATTAACTCGTTAATCTTGCAGAATGTGATAAAGTTGCCAAATCTCAAATGATAGTTTCGAAGAGCCGGCGAGATTATAACGTAGAAGTGGCTTCATCAACAAATACTAAGATATTAAAGCATCAAGCGCACCAAACAAAATAAAATTAGGTTAAAAGTTTAACAAAAGTCTTCTAGAGGGCAGGGTCACAGGAGCCAATTCGGAGCTGCATTGTGGTGTCCCTGGTCACCTAGTGCCAGGGCGTTGAGGTCAGACGCGGCCAGGTCTTCCTGAGCCAAGCAAGGGTGAGCATGCCAAGGGGGTGCCCGGCTCGCAGCCGCCTCCAGGCTGGAAACCCTGGCCCAGAGCCAATCCTTCTGAGCTGGGTTGTTCTGGGACACATGCTTTAGAGACTTTGGAACCAAACACCAACAGCAGAGTCCCTAGATTGAGTGAGTACCCCCCCGTGGATTGGTTTCTGCTTGTCACTCATTCCCTACTTGCCAACTCAAGTGACAGTCAGTTTGACAGTTGGATCCTTTGCCTAAAATTCTGCCTAGCCAATTGGAGTCCCCTAATTTGCTCAAGAAGAAAAGAAAAGAAAATCAGACGCGCGGAGCTGGCGATGTTGGAGTCTTTTATTTCATGTTGTCACCAAGGTCACAGTCCTGACCCAGGTGATCCTGTGAGGATGTCCATATTCTGAGATTCCTGTCCTTGGTAGAGCTGGATGCAGCTGTTGCCCTATACAGGGGGCTGGTCCTCAGGGAAGGCAGCAGCGTAGGTGGCAGTGTGGACAGCACACTGCAGACAAGCACAAAGAGACCACACAGCACTGTACAGAGTAGAGGAAGCAGAATATCAGAGCTGGACCTGAAAGTCTGGAAACAGACACACCTCAGAAGGAGGAGATTTCTCTGGAGAAGAGAAATCACAGAAGTGCAGCGGGAACAGAGCAAGCAACAAAAGCAGAAGAGAGGAGAGCCTTTTCCTTTCTTGAATTCTTCAGTGTCACTTGCCATAGAGAAAGTAAAAACATTTTACCTTCTGCCTCAATGGAAGACAGGAGTAGGGCCACGCCCAGGGCGGCCAGCGCTCGGGGAAGCCTGGTCTGCATGCCTGGCCTCAAGCTCACAGCCTCATGAAGGGATCTGCAGGAGGAAGCAGCAATCCATCAGCACCCATCCTGAGCAGGCCAGGAACAGGTCAAACAGGAGCCTAAACATGGGCCAGAACCCAGTCAAATTTGCCATAATAAAAACAGCGGCTAGCCCAGCACATAATGGACCTATTGTGGAGCCATTAGGTTTAATCGGGGACCTAGTAGGAAATTCTAGTTTAAAGAAGGTACTCTTCTCCGGGGTACTATGCTCTGTGAACGCCTGACCAGACCGCACATGGCTTCATCCTGCCAAGATGATGGATAATTTAGAGGCGATTTTATCCCTGACTCAACCAAATGTCTCTTCCAGCTGGGGATTTCATTTGACCGTTTTTTCCTAACTGCTGAACTCTTTAGGTAACTGTGCTTTAGTGGTCCCAGGATAATTTGGAAAGAATAATAAACCTCTTTTATTCTGTTTTCTTCAGTTTATCCTGACTAAAACTATGCAAGTCTTTAAGGTCTGGAATAGATTATACAGGGATATGCAAGGCCCAATTGAAACCCAATTCTTCTGATAACTATGCTGTTTTTTATATCTGATAAACCCTTTACCAAAGAAGAGGGGAACCAACTCTAAAATGCATAATAGAGTCAAAACAATATAAAGAAGCAAAATACCTTTGTCTGTTTTCTAAAAGTTCTTATAGTTTTAAAAACCTCAATAACTCATCTTTGTTTTTAACTAGCTCTTAATGCTGGAAGATTACAACTGATACAAGCTCCAGAGCAAGAAGGTTCTTCTATTCTGACTTTTCCCTAACTTTGCAACTGGGTTACTTCTTTAATGGTCAAGAGGCCTACTCCTCCTTTGTAGTTTCCCCAACACACGGCAGCTGTTTAATGGACTGTCCTAATAGTCTAAGGCCCAATCCAGAAACAAAAGTTACCATCAATGAGCTGGACTGAGAAGGTGCTTGTGGCCAAACACACACAAAGGAGGGGGGATGGATTCAGAGGTACACACATTACTGTAAGGCGGCACCACAGGGCCTCGAGACAAATGAAAGGGGGAGGGAAACTGGTGCTTGGGAATCCAAAAATAAGCCAAAGGTTGAGTTCTCCTTGAGAAAAGAATCTGACAATCTCCAACCATGCCTTTCCAAATCTTTGGCACGCAGGTTAGGGAAGCTTTCTTCATGGGAGTGTAAATTGCATTTTACATGTCTGATGAGCAGGCAAGCCAAATTGCCCAGAGCTCCTTTTTATGAAGCCAAGATTAAAATTTTGGCGCAGCTAGGAGATCTAGAGGATTTTAGTAATGTCTTTTTCCTAATTAACAACTGTGACATTCTAACCCCTTCCTACATTAGTTTTAAAAAAAATTAAATAAAAAAACATGACTGGCCCATTGTTGCCGTCACCTGACCATAATGTTCATATAAAATTTGGAATGAAGTTGGCAGTTGGGCTCACGAAGACTTAAAGTGTGGCAATATGCTCACAAAAATTTGTGTGCAGTTTTGGGGGAGTTGTTAATAAGCCGAACAAAAACTTGAGTCTTGGAAGTGCGTTTATCTGGGTCTAGAGCGCCACCTATCGGCTTCCTGACTCAGCATCAAGAATGAATCATCTCTCATTGGGGTATCCGATGAATAACTCAACCATCTTAGCCAGCCAAGATTTCCGTCCATATATGTTTTAAAGAAAAGCGTCTCTCTCCTTCTTAGCCAAAACATTTATCGGAGTGCTTAGCAACACTTCATTGAGCATTCTCAGACAGAGATGGCTGAAAGCGGCCGCCCTTACGTGGCAGTAGGATTTCCCTCACTTCCCCCTCATGAATGAAAATGCATCAGCTGCCTGGAATGGGGGCGCTATGGGAACTGGTCCCTTTTGGACAACTCGCCCCTCCCCCACCCATTGCTGGAACCGGCCAACTCCTCAACTCTCTCAAGTTAATTTTTTTTTTTTCAAAAGCACCCACAGGCATACACATGTTCCACGGGCCCACCTAGATTCCAGGCGCCACATACCTCTTCTATAACTGCAATATTGACCTTAGTTAGCCAAGGACGAGTTCGGTCTCATTTCTCCTTCCCCCCCCATCCCCCAACCCTCTCCATGGTTCCTTAGAAGACTACAACCTTGAAGCTGGGGGTGGGGAGGTATACTAGAGATCCGAACTGGTCAGGGGAGGGTGGCTGGAGACGCCAGATGCAGGTCCCATTTGGCATAGCTCTGTAAATGCGCGAAATCCTCACAGTCTGATACCCAGTCTCTACACCCAGGGACTGGGGAAGAAGCCATCTCAGGGGTCCCTCTGACTGATCCTAAGTAGGACTTAATCCCAATGCATTCAGGGGGAGCCCAAAGGATGTCTCAGCAGCTGTGAAAAGCCAGCCTAACCCACCAACCCGTTGAAAGCAATAGAGGATGAAGCCAGGGCCGCTCCCGGGAGCATCTGGAAATGCCACTCGCGCCTAACCTCGCCGCGCCGGAGCGCTTGCCATTGGCCCTCCGAGTAATTCTGCCCCGCGCGTGCAGAACTTCTCTTCGCTTTCGTGCAATGTTCTGTACCCATGTTGCAAACCGGCAACCCTGGTAAAGCTGCAGTCACCAGATAATAAAGAGCGACCTACGCAGCCCATGCACTTCAAGAGAGGCGACAGCATCTATAGGGGACATTTCCCTGCAGATGGACAAATAGAGCCGAACAAGCCATCCAAAACTCCAAAGAAATCGCAAAGTTTCTTGTTGCGCCTCAGATCTGTCTCAGGCACACAAATCAATCACTTCCAAAGCGAACCGGCTCCCCCGGGCGCTTTGCCTGGCCCGGGTTAAGATACTAGCAAGAAGCGATTTTTCCCAGTTATCTTTGGGGGAGGCCGCTCGGGGTTGGAGTGAGGGGGGAACAGAAGCCATACTGACCTGAGCCGGTGGTGACAGAGGGAGCGGGCGTCCTGCAGCCAGCGTGTGGGACCCCCCGGGCCGGTGAGAGCGCTGCGCTCCGGGAGCACCTGGCTGCCACCAGCGTGAGAAGGGCGGCCGGAGCACACAGGAGCGGCAATTGGAGCGCGGAGCGGAGGCAGGGGGACTGACTGCAGCTGAGGGCTGACGCGTCTGAGGCGGCCGCCTTCGCCGACTGGGAAGAGGCTCCGCGCCGCGGGCTACTTAATAGAGGGCTGTTCCCGGCTCTCAGTTTACTCGGTTACGAAACGCCTGAGAAGGTGGAAGGCTGCCACGGGTGATGTATGCTACTCGGCGGTGAAGGAGGTCTACTTTTGGGAACGTGTGCATACTTCGAGCATTCCATCGGCGTGAGGTGGCGATCGCCGTAGTAGCAATGCCCCTCCGGGGGCGGGGAGGAGGGAGGGAGAGAGGGGGACAGCCGCAGCCGGGTTCCCTGCCAAGGGAGGCCGCGGACTCCTCCGCTTGGGGAGGGCAAGGGGCTCGGATTTCCCTATTATGATGAATTTCTTTAATACGTTTACTTTTCTAAGTTAAGAACAATGGAGAAGTGGGAAGCTGCTGTTAGTTTCAGATAGGCGGGATGGCTAACCCCTGGTCCCTCACTCTATGCCATCCACAGCCACTACCGTCTCCACCTTCTTTCCCCTCTGTCCTGGGTGCACTTAAAACCGATTTACAGGGTTTCCATTAACTAACTGTCTATGCACGCGGCGGGCCTCTGTCTTTCCCAGTCTCCAAGCCGCGACTGAAAACTCGGACGGCCTCCTGCTCCCGGCTCAGGGATGGGATGACTTTCCCAGGCCTGTCTGCCTAACCTGGTTTTTCAGGAGAGAGCTGGGCAGCTTCGATTCAGTCTGGAGGGAGGGAGAGAGGGAGGGAGAGGAAAGCTACTGGTACCTTAGGGTCATCCTAACAAGTCACTCAAGAACAAGTTTTATTCACCATAGAAATTTCTTGCCAGATTGGGAGCAAAAGCTTGGCCCAAGTTGGAGATTCAAACTGTCAGCTCTGCCCTTAAAAATTCCTAGAGGTGAAAAGGATTAAGAGGTGCTCGTGAGCGAGCGCGACACACACACACACACACACACACACACACAGAGAGAGAGAGAGAGAGAGAGAGAGAGAGAGAGAGAGAGAGAGAGAGAGAGAGAGAGAGAAACACGCACGCATGCATGCTACCGAAAAGGCCAAATAGGAGCCCGACACTCTGCCAGCACACAGCCTTTTTCTACGGCTCCCCGATTCCCGGCACTCCACCCCTTGGCCGCAGTGGGAGTCTGGCACTTGAGGTTGCCAAATTGTACAAGACGCATGGGAGGAAGCATCCAGTAGTCACACGATGTTATCCGAAAAGCGCTCGAAGACGGCTTCTTCTTACTCACGTTTGTGAGCTCGGAACTCGCCCCGCGGCTTTCGGCCTCTTGAAGACCAGAAAAGTTGCCTCTGCGGGATTGAATTAGTGGGTACTGGGAACAGGAGTAAGTCCTGGACCCTGGATTTAACTGCCCCCTAATAGAAGAAGTTTAGGTAACACCTGATGTAAGTCTTTCTTGCTTGCTTGATCTCACCTCGGCAGATTTGATCGTCCATTCTCTAGGCACCATAGTCTTCAGAATGACAAAAACTCTCTACACTACGTGTTCCTTCCCAGCCCTCTTGCGCCCTCGCCCCACGCACAGGCTGCCTCTGGCCAGAGCCAACCGGAGCAAGAGTCTGGATGGAAAGAAACGAGAAAAATGAGAATGGCCACCTCTGCACATTCTTGGAGCACGCGAGGCCCACTCAAAAGCCACTGGGCAACTTGCACAAAGCACCCACACAGGGCGCAGGCTTTTCCCTCCTGTCTCCACAGTTCTGATGTCCGACAGATCTCTAGAGTGTGAGCGAGTCTGGAGGACGCAAACCCCAACGTGGGCGACACAGCTGATGGCTCACACCCCTGTGGTGCTTAGAGCCACCTAATGGAGCAACGAGAGCCCTGCGGGAGACCTCAGCTTCCAAGCCTGCTCTTCAGCCCCATGTGCACGTGTAGGGAACAGAGTCCAACATGATTCCCAGACACGTGAGGGAAGGCAGCAACAAAACAGAGCAGAGAAGTTCCCAGGGCCATGATCCCAGCACACTGCAGGTGAAGGCCTACACCAGCCATGGAATACAGAGACAGACACACAGACACACAGAGGCACGCACAATGACACTCCCTATCTAGAAACGGAAAACTGCAGGAGTGAGGAGTGTCTGTCTGCCCCAGGCTTCCTCTTGCTTAGTCTGCAGTCTGAAGACTGAGTGGAAGAAGCTTCTGGGCAGCCTAGAGCAGCACAGGGGTGCAGGGCGGGGTGGGGAGAGGCTTCTTTTGTTCTGGTTATTCTTAAACAGGAAGGCTGGGAAATAACTGCTGCAAATATATATATATATATATATATATATATATATATATATATATATATATATATATATATATATATATATGTAACGCAAACCAACAGCTGTAAAACAAACAAACACAAAAACAAAAGCCTTCTCACCCTCAGAAGAACAATCCCTGCGCAAAATTTCAGGGTACTAGAAGAGGAAAGGGGAGCTAGGGGAGATAGGAACAGTTACAAATTAGTACGAGGGCGCTTATTCCCAAGGGAATATGGGGCAGTTCAAATACTCCTCGCCGTCTGAATTGTTTGGTCTCCTGGGGCCTGTACGCTTGGCTCTTAGGACAGTAAACCGGCAAACGCGGATGAACCCTCTTCTACTCTGTGCCTTTCAAATGGCGCTTGGAATCCGTTAGGTTTGCAGTAAAGCGGTGGTTTTTGCTGACTGCGGCACAGCTGGTTGTAGTCGTTCAGTCTAGTTGCTTCCTGTGGGTCTCACTCTTCAGAGGACACCACCGGAACCCACTCTCCTGGCTCTCCCTCTCTTGGGCTCCCACCTCTTCTCCCTTCGAGTCCTGGGTTCCCGGGGGTTCAAGATCCTGAGATTTCTTGTCACACAGCGCAGCCTAGTGGCCAACTAGAAGTCTAAGTTGGGAAGTCAAAATTACGGAGAAGAACCTGAATTTTGAGAGTTGAGGGTAAATCTTCCACTCAGCTACCTAACTCTTAGGACTGTTGCTTCAGGGAGGTTGGAAGCAAGAGCTTGGCGTCTGTTAAGGCGTTTTCTGTAGAAGATCCGGCCCCAAGGCTGTGAGGCTCTGGACAGTTTTTGAAGTAAACGGGGAAAGATCCATTTCAGGATGAAGCTAAGACTATAGCACCAACATTAACTTCTGGAAAACTAAAAGTGCGTGAAATCAACTTAACTAAGGTCCCTGGAAAGAGCGTAAACAGTTTCTACTTCCTCTGCTGTATTCTGAGCTGCCTCACAGAGAGGAAGGGAGAGGCCTGGCCTGAACATTCGGACATTATCCAACGCTGAGGACTCTGTGTGGGCCCAGCTAATGGCTGTGAGCATCATTAGACAAAGGTCTCAAGAGAAGTACTGGCTTTCCTCCACCTGGTTCTCAAGAGGCCGATGGTCAGCCTGACAGGGTGGGGGGGTGGGAGGGGCGGGGGGAGAAGCAGGAACCGTGTCTGAACACTTCCAGTCCCTGTGGGTAACTCTATGCATTTAATCAGCACCTTCTGTATACCATCTGTCTTAGTCACTGTTCTACTGCTGTGAAGACACCTTGGGCCACACCGTCTAATCCTTCTAAACCTTTCAAATAGTGCCACTCTCTGGTGACCAAACATTCAAATATACCAGCCTATGGTGCCATTCTTATTCACTATCACACAAGCTCCAAGCAGCCAATATTAAGATAATGAAGACGAGGTCTTTCTTCAAAGCTCTGTCAAACAACAGCTGGGTACCTAAGGCGACTTCATAGACCCCGCTCGAGTATCCTGAGTAACTGGACCCCATAGAAGACATCGCTGTCTTGCTAGCAAGTTCAGGAACCCCAAGGCTAAAACCATTCTTAAAGGAAAGAGTGGGGTGCAGAGCATGCCTATTTTCTAGGTAGGCTGCCGTTACAGGGTTGTTTTTTTCTTTCTTTTTTTTTTTTTTTTTTTTTTTTTTTTTTTTTTTTTTTTTTTTTTTTTTTTTTTTTTTTTTTTTTTTTTTTTTTTTTTTTTTTTTTTTTTTTTTTTTTTTTTTTTTTTTTTTTTTAGTGAAGCCAAGGACATTGCATACTTCACCCAATCTCACTTCTGCTAAAAGCACAACCTCCCTGACCAGTGTCTAGGGAGTGAGCAGCTTTGGAGGGAAAAACAGAAAAACTTTATCACGTGTGTCTTACTAAGCAAGATTTCAGCTCAGAACTCATAGGTTGCATAGAAAACTATAGTTTCTGAGCCATGGAGTCACAGGCAACACCTGGTTAAAATGGACTACTTGGGTTAGTAAAAGTCAAAGACTGTTTGAAATGTACTTGGAAGTTAATTAACTCTGACATCTTCATACTAAATGTAAAGGATAAGAGGAAATAAATCCATTTACAACTAAAAAAAATCATCTGCCACTTCTTCCTTAATTTCCTCGATACAGTCAGCATTGAATACTGTCTCTCTTTCCAATATAGGAGACATAGAATCTCTTTGTTCGTAGCTGTCAAAGTGACCTACAGTGGAAGTTTCTAGTCAGGCTAGTACTGTCTGCAGGCAGTATGTGTGTGATAAGATACATTTTCAGTTTGTAGAAATTGAAGTCACAGGAACTCGTGTTCTAAGATCTGATCTTTGCTCTCACCAGCAACTTCTGCTTGATTCAGTGTAACTAAACAAAGGTTCCATTTTCTAATGTTTTCTAGTATATTTTTATACATTCACTAGCGCATCCTGTTAAGGACATGACTGACCCACAAGTCTCTACATTGAAATAATTCTTAAACTACGGTGACGTGCTCCCTCTAGTGAAAACAATAAGTAATTCCTTGATCCGGCTTAATTTCATCAGCTATCCGGAGCATTCATTCGCAAGAGTTTCTCTACTCACAGCAGAGAATTTGTAAAATTCAGGAAATAGCTAAGAGATCGTGTCTCTGAAAGCTGAAGGACCAAAGTAAAAAATAATTTGGGGGAAAATAGGTAGAGCGGAAGATAAACAACACCGGAAGTAGAAACCAGCTCAGCTCATCCCAATGTCTCAGTCTTTCCTCAAACAAATGACAAGAGAAAAAGAGGCGTATGCCTTGTGATGAGATGGATTTTACGCTATAGAAACTAATTAAGATTACAAAGGGTTATTTGAATGAGAATGGACCTGTAGGCTCATATATTTTTATACTTGGTCCAAAACTTGCAGAATTGTTAAGTCCATACCAGGCTCAGTCTCCTCTCTCTCTCTCTCTCTCTCTCTCTCTCTCTCTCTCTCTCTCTCTCTCTCTCTCTCTCTCTCTTTTTCTCTGGCTCCTGTCCCCTCCCCATCTCCACCTCCTGCTTGTGGATCAGCTATAAGCTCTCCAGCAGCCTGCCTGCCTCCGGCCACGCTTCCTGTTAGGTTGGTTGTGGCTTCACCTTCTAGAACTGTGAATCCCAAATGCAATGCTTTTCTTTCGTAAGTTGCCTTGGTCATAGTGTCTCATCACAGGAATAAGAAAGTAACTAAGACAGACCAGAGAGTAGCATATTACTGTGACAGGCCTGACCATACTGCTTTGTGAGGGAAAGAGGAAACTTTAGATCTTTGGACTGGAAAATCAGTTTAACACTATACGCAAGGATTAACAGGCAGCTTGGAAGCCAACAGTACTGAGAGCAATGTAGACTATGGAAGAGGCCTGATTCATGAGCTTTCAGAAGGGAACAATATTAGCAGCTGTACAAGAGATTGTTCTTGTGATATTTTGGCAAAGAATGTGAATGCTTTATGCCCTTGAATCTGCAAGAGGCTAAATTGAAGTGTTTTGAACTAATTTCATTGGCAGAGATGTCAGGACAGCCTAACAGTGACTCTGTTGGGTAGCTCTTAATGATCACTTTTATGGAGATCAAGCAAGCAGGGCAGGGTCAAAGGAGGTACAAAATACACAATTTGTAGAGGACAAGAGCAGCAGGGAACTCAATGTTGAAGCCAGGTCTCGTGCTCAAAGATGTGAGTAGTTTAAAGAAAGGCCTGATGTTAAGTGGAATAAAGGGAGTGGCTTACTCAAGATATGACCCCATCCTGCTTATCCAGCAATCCACAAAAAGAAAAGGCCTAAAGAATTTCTGTTCCTAAAGAGCAACAATAAGGAAAAGCTATGCAAATATAATTCAAGAAGGGACCATATTCCATCCCCAGCAGGCAGCATCAGCCATGCGGTTCTAACTTTAGAGTCAAGTTGTGAAATCCTCTTCCTTGGTTAAGGATCTCTGCTAAGCCCTAGCATATGTCAGGGGTATCCCTGCATGGAAGCCCGGAGACGGCACTGCATGAAGCTGTAAAAATGAAGCCTAGATTTTGTTGGAGACTCCAAGATGTTGAAGATGCCAGAGCCATAGGATATCTGCCAGGGAAAGCTGCATACAGGAAGTAGAACCAGCCCTAAAGAGAAAAGAGTGTTGCAGTCGTTAAAAAAGGAACAGGAGGTTTGAGGAGCCATACAAGCCCTTTGACATGGGACACAGAGCTACAGGATTTAGAGTTTGCCCTGGTTGGTTTTGGTTTTGCTTTGGTTCAGTATCTCCTCACTGTGTTCCCATTCCTCTATTTTGTAATGATAATGTATATTCTGTGCCACTGTATGTGGGAAGTATTTAATTTGATTTTTGGTTTTACAGGGGCTTACAATTAAGAGATTGCCTTGGATCTGAGAAGGGACTTTGGTCTTGTAAAGTTTTAAGACAAAGACTTGCAGGGGGGTGGGGATTGAAGTTGAGTCAAATGCATTCTACACTATGATACAACTACAAACCTATAGGGACTAGGAAATGCAATGTGGTTGTTCAATGAGAATGGCCTCCATAGGGCTCAGATATTTGAACATTTGCTACCTAGTTGATGGGACTATTTTGAGAAGGACTAGGAGATATGGTCTTATTGAAGGAGGTATGTCACTGGGATGGGCTTTGAAAATTTCAAAAGGACATACCACCTCCACCACCATCCCTCGCTCTGCTGTGTGCTTGTGGATCCGGTGTAAGATCTCAGCTATGGCTCCAGTTCCGTTCCTGCCTGCCTGCCACATTCCAGGCCATGATGACCATGGACTCTAACCCTCTGGAACCCTGAGACCCAAATCAAATGCTTTCTTTTATAAATTGCCTTGGTCATGGTGTCATGTCACAGTAATAGAAAAGTAACTAAGACAGGATTCTAATATTTTTTTTATCCCTTTTGCGAGCTAACAAGTGTTACCTGCAGAATATAAGAAGCCAAAGACTGTTAAACACAGAATCAACAGCAGTCACTGGGCAATGCAGCAGGCCCTGTGTCCCATGAATGCTACGTCAGAGGAACAGCACCTGAGTGTGGAATATTTACTAAGGGCAGGAAGCTTGTTTGGCCTTTGTCCGGGAGGAGCTCCTGGTCTGCACGATGCTGGACACACCTGCCCTTTGCTCTGCAGAGAAATTATCTCTATCTTCCAAAACTTCTGCTATAAAGACACTCCCAAAGAGGTATCTTGGAGCAAAGAGGGGTCTCTCTGTCACACAGGAATGCAAAAATATGAGAAAACCATGAAGCAATGTCTCCCAATAATAAAGATTGTTGGAAATTCTTGGGAAGGAGCAAGCACTGTATCTTTAAGTGATTCCTGAAAAAATTCTGGAAGAGGCAACTACTAAAATGCTGAAAGTCCTTACTACTTTCATTATAAGTAACTCAGATGATTATTAAACATAGTGATGTAGGAAATCATACACCCAATAGCCTTTAAGTTAACTGCCCACTGGGGCGTGGCCTCTTATACTATTTTTGCCAATGTAAAGCACATGCCGGGTCTCTTTTCCTGCTGCAGGATTCAGTTTCTGTTTTCCGTTCCAGCAAAGGATTCTGATTTGTGAGTCTACCCCTAAGTAAATCCGTCTATTATTCTCAATTCTGAGCTAGTGTGGAATTTCTTTTAAGCATCCTTCTTCAACATAGGAATGATAATGGTTTTAAAAATCATGTCTAATTTCACAACAGAATTCCTGGTAATTCTATGGAAAAATGCCCTGTGCCAGTAAGGAAGTAGGACTGAAGAGAAAGAGTACCGAGGTCCCTATAAGAGCGGAGTGTCTCACTCGAGGGAGATGGTTCAGCGGGGTACATGCTTGTCTCGCATGCATGGAGATCTGAGTTTGGATCCTCAGCATCCATTTAAAACGGAGGGTGGCAGCGTATGTCTGCAAGTTCAGTACTAGGGCCAGGGAGCTGGGAAGTCTGGAGGATACCTGGACGACAGCCAGCCAGCCTCCAGAAAAATTCAAACTCCAGGTTCACTGAGAGATCCTGTCTCAAGAGAATAAGACAGAGAGTAATTGAGGAAGTCACCCGGCATGATCTCTGGCCTCTGGAAGGACACAGCTGTGTTCACGCATGCACACACATACACACGCACACACACATGCACAAAAGAACTCCAAGTCTCACATCAAGAAATGTTGTTTATACCAACAACACACAGAGGAATAAGGCTGGCTTCATAAACAATAGTTGATACTTCAGAAGGAAGAAGCAGAAATGGGAATGAGGAGTTTATGATGAGCCTAGACTGCCACAGACTTCATAACAAGACTTTGTACCACAAAAGAAGAGGAAAGAATAAGCATTGAAAAAACATTTTAAGATGACCTCGCGCAGTCAAGTGACAGAGGACAATGGTGATGCTATGATCGAATGTGGGGAAGTGAGTCGGATTTAGTGGCACAATCAAATGTCTTTAGATTTACTCCATATACAATCAAAATCCTCAGGATTTCTTCTGAATAAAGAAAGTTGATTGGTGATTTTTCCCATAAGATAAAAGATTTGCATTTCAGGACTACATAGAGAAGAGTTTTTATAAAGATTTTTTTCCAAGTATGAAAATCACCAAAGAACCAAATTTATATACTAGCCAACCAGAGTTATCCAAAGGGAAGGTATAGCATATTCATTCTTTGTATCCCGAGTAAGCATGTTCATGGATAAATACATAATACTGCATGGTATACAAATAAGCATCTAAGAAACTCCCACCTTCCTGATGGCTCCATTCATTGTGTAAATTGAAAAGGTTATCTCAAACTCTCATATGTATCTACTTTTTCAAGAGAAAAGGAGTTGTCATTCTACTTATTGAACAACTTCTTGTCATGGATTTGTTTTTTCCTAATAGATGTATGTAGCTTTTGAACAAAATTTCAAAGTCCTCCCACAGTGAAAGTCCTTGATCATTGATGTTAAGGACACATAGGGAGCATGATAGAGCAATACTGAGAAGGGCAAGTGTTGTGCTGTGATGACATTTCCACTCTGTTTTGAAATGAAACTTGGGCTTTTACTATTTTTTGTTACTCTTGAAGAGGTTGAATACTCTTCAGTTCTTATTCTGACCACTCCATGGGAGCTAAGGTTAAGGGTCTCGGCAAATAAGAACTGGTTCTAAATGACAGTGACAAGACATTCCTCACACCCGAGACCTGAATGGCCATGGCAGGGCTAAGATAATGGATCTCCAGCCAAACTGCACAAAAGGTTAACTAGGAGAGACAAAAAGCCACCCTGCTATCTGAACTCTACCCTTAAACCAACTAAATTCCACTCCCAGGGAAGGCTAGAGCATCTCTGGAGTTCTGAAGAGGCCCAGGTAGTTCTTATGGCCAATGAGTAGACACACAGGAATCTGAAACATGTTGATGATCCAGAGGATGGAGGTGAGCACTAACCACTCTAGGAGTAGTCCCCAAATCATAGTTCAAGTGGATATTTACATGTGGATTTGATATAAGGATTAGAATTAAGGAAGTTACAAGGAAAGAAAGTTGATTGCTCAGGTTCAGAGAGTTGATAAGCGGAAAAAACAGAATCAAAATCCAGACTGCCTACTTCCCAAGCCTCTTGCATTTCCACTTCCATGTGGCACCCAGAAAGAATCTGTTTACTGTCATCACTGATTTAAAATTTAAATCAGACACAAACATGGAACAATTTCATGTAGCAATGGACACACTAATTGCTGTTCCATTGTCTTGTTCTCACTGAAGTTTACACTGCTACATATATACCCCAAAATGAGATTAGGTTGTTCCCGATGAACTGCAGTTAATATTTCACTTCATTGATACCTAACGGATTATAAATATACTTCTGGGTGGTCAGCCTGACCTGGTGGGGATAGAAGTGTTCACATCACTGAGATCAAGAAAACAAGGTTCTTTGACATCCTATAACCAATGCCTTCATCTTTCAGCAACAAAAGCTGAGAGCCACAGAAGACAAGAGGCGTGCTCAATGTCTTGTCGCTGTTAGCCATGCCATGAGTACACTCCAGGTACCCCCCTGGATGATCTTCTTTCAGTTAATTCTGGTATCCTGCCTCTGGGGATTTTGTTACTTTTACAAAGCATGTTAGAATTTATTACCTCACTGTCTCCAGAATGGGGTTGGAATACAGCCAGGAAGGCTGACGCCAATCACAATGTATCTGCATCTGCAACCTTTCAAAGCTGAATGCAGCAAACAAGCAGTGATGTGCAACTAGATGTGCCTGGACCATCCGACACTGCCAAGCCAACTGACACAGCTAGCTTCAAAGACCAGATGCCATGGCTCCTGCTCCAAAGCAAGCAAAATGGGAGGGCTCTGAGGTCTACATGCTGCATGCACTCAGCAGCATTGAGTATATACTCACATTTTTAGGTAAAAGGACATGATACGGACACAAAAGGCAAGATATGCCTTCTTCTCAAGCCTTGGAGTCCTTGAGAACATTACCTCACCTTTCCATACTCCTCTCCCAAGATTCCCAACACTGGCCCTCCACTGCTTTGGC
Organism: Ondatra zibethicus; assembly: GCA_004026605.1. Classification (NCBI taxonomy): domain Eukaryota; kingdom Metazoa; phylum Chordata; class Mammalia; order Rodentia; family Cricetidae; genus Ondatra; species Ondatra zibethicus. The sequence continues at coordinate 53,941 of PVIU01009559.1, read as the reverse complement.
AACAAAACATTAATATCAACTACTGAAACTCAAAGAACTCATGAGCAGCGGTTCTCAATCTATGGGTTGCAGCCCCTTGGGGGATCACATATCAGATAGCCTGTACATCAGATATTTATATTATGATTCATAACAGTAGCAAAATTACAGTTATGAAGTAGCAAAGAAATAATTTGTGTTTGGGGGCTCACCACAGCATGAGGAACTGTGTTAAAGAGTCTCAGCATTGGAAAAGTTGAGAACCACTGCTCAAGAGGCAGCTGGTCCATGTGTGGTTCCCAGAACACCTTGGACATTCAAGTTCTTTCTACATACGCTCTGCATAAGAAGACTCTGTTTGAGAACACCACCTAAGGCAGCATGTTTGCAGAGACGCAGCACAGGGATTTAACTGAGGAGACAGAAGCAAGTGGCAGAAGCAGCTGGGAGAAGGGCTTATGTGGTGGTGTCATCACCTCCCTTTCTGAAGGTATTAATCCCATACATGAGAGTCCCACTTACTTCTCCAAGCCCACATTTCCAAATGCCCTTCTCTTGGAACATAGACTTTCACCATGTGTATTTTATAGAGACACAAACATTCAATCTACAAGAGCAACACTATCTCTTAAAGAAGATCACGGTCTTGTGCTCTTACTACTTTGGCAGCAAATCTTTTTCATGGACTCTTTCCTCAGTAAACAGTTACTGGCGACCCATGGACACTGTGCCAGGTACTAAAGCCAAACTCTCTCAAAGTGTCAATAGTCCTACTTACGGATACCAGGTTTACCAAGAAATTGACATTTTGCCTCATTCTCAGTCTGGAGAAACAGCTGTCAAGCACAGAGGACACTTGCATCATTGTCTCCAGAAATTTCTTAGCTCTTGGCCTTCACATATAACATAACTTTAACATTTGCTCTACTTGAAACCATGCTTTGAACTATGGAAACAGCAGGTCCCCAGGAAACAAAGGAGCATGGAATCCTCATGAATGACATCACTCTTGGGCATGTGTTTTCCCTGGCAAGTCATTTATTCCATTAAGATTTTCATAACAACTTACATTTGATCTTTCCTATCACAGACGTCATTGAAAAGATTACAGGACACCTTTTTTTATAAACAAACATTATTCTGGAAAGTAAAGAAGGAAAAATAAATGGAGCTATAAATAGACAGGAAATACAGGTTTCCAGAAAAATCCGGGAGTCTTACAAATGACTATAATGGGACGACTAATATGAGAAGACTCTGTCTATCTGTACACAGGAAGTAAGTCAGAGTAGGGCTCACATCCCCCTAAACACCCAAAGGCTATCTCTAACACTGCAAACTCGTGAGGTAGAATTTGAGACTCCATCAGCTTCCCCGGAATCTGGGAAAGAAAGCAAGCCTCTACCACACAATCTCAGGCTACATGGCATTTCCTGCTGTTATCCTTTATTCACTCCGAGAACTCAAACCTGCTGCCCTGAGACTCAGAAGACAGGTCAGTTGGTAAACTGTGCAAAATCATGAGGATCTGAGCTCAACCCCCAGCACACACATAAAAGCCAGTCTTAGCAACACATAACTGTGAGCCCAGGGCTAGGGGCAGACACAGGAGTATCTGTAGCACTTCTAACCAAATTGCTTAATTCTACGTTAAGTGAAAGACCCTGTCTCAAAATGGTATTGGCTTCTGGCCTACACACACACACACACACACACACACACACACACACACACACGAAGGCATACACACAGACACAAAAAAAAACCCTGAAAGGTGAAAATACATGTAAATATAAATATACCCATGCGAGAAAATGTGTTCTCTTCTCTCTTCATGTGTATGTGTTTGTGTATGTGTGTGTGCACGTGCATGTATGTGTTCATGTTTGTATGTGGTGTGTGTGTTTGTGTGTGTGTATGTGTGTGTGTGTAGTTCTGGGATTGGGACCCGGGGCCTCATTTGTGTTAAGCAAGTGATCCACCATCTGGCTCCATCCCCATTCTTAAAAATAAGAATTATTCATAATAGAAAAATTCTAGAAGCTACTATATTGTCCATCAAGTGAATAAACATACACTATGCCTTGTTATGAGATATTTGTACACTGTGTGAAGATATATTGCTGTGATTAGTTTAATAAAGAGCCAAATGGCCAATAGCTAGGCAGAAAGTATTTGTTGTAGGAAGGTCACTTGTTTGTTCCCAGCTGCTCAGCCCCAAAATAACCACATAGAAACTGTATTAATCAAATCACTGCTTGGCCCATTAGCTCTAGCTTCTTATTGGCTAACTCTTACATCTCAATTTAACCCATTTCTATTAATCTGTGTGTCACCATGTGGCTGTGGCTTACCAGTAAGGTTTTGGCATGTCTGTTCCTGGTGGCGGCTACATGGCGTCTCTTGACTCTGCCTTCTTTTTCCCAGCATTCAGTTTAGTTTTCCCTGCCTGCCTCTGTTCTGTCCTGCTATAGGCTCAAGCCAGGTTTTTTTAATCATTAATGGTAGTCAAAGCATACAGAGGAGAATTCCACATCACCTCCCCTTTTCTGTCTAAATGAAAAGGAAGGTTTTAACTTTAACATAGTAATATTACATATAACAAAACAGGTATCAATCAAGAATCACAGCTACAATATTTATATCTACTTTAACTTTTATCATAACTAAGGAAAACTATAACTATATATTCTTCAACTCTGTCAAAGACTCCAGAAGGATATAATATTACCTAAGTTAACAGGAAGTGTATTGTAAGCAACTTCCAAAACTCTAGAATTGACAGAAACATCTTGCTCACTGCCTGGACAGTCACCCAAAGTTCTTCTGTAATGTTGTGGGCACCCATCTTCAGCCCACTGGTCCATAGTATCTAGCAGACTTTTTCATGAAGTAGGAAATTTCAAAGACAGTTCTGCCTATATTGGCAGTTTGTCAGTCACTTTTTTCTGTGTCCTGCAGAATGTCTGGCAGACTCTTTCATGAAGCAGGAACCATGAAGAACTGTCTTACATTTAGGCAAGTTCAGCAGTCATTTTGCTATGGATCGTGCATATCCAGTTCATGCAGCATAGCATCAAGCAGTCCAGGCAAAAGCAGTTTCTTGCCCAAATGGCTAGCAAACTCCATAAGGAGCCTCTTTGATCCCCAGTATCCTCTTGAAATAATTGGTGCTGCCAGGAGCAGATGTATCTCATGTCATGAAAAGTCTGTTATTAAAACATTTAAAATGCCTATTCTGAAGGTCTCTGAAATATTGAAGAATAATATATCTAACTGATATATATCTCTGTATATCTAGAAAATCTAACTAACATGACTACAAGCTTAACTATTATAGATGATTATCTACTAACCTATATTTTTAATTATGCATTATATTTTTAAATGGGCCACACAAACATAATACCTCAATCAAGAACAGATATATATATATATATATATATATAGAGAGAGAGAGAGAGAGAGAAAGATAAAACAAAATTGATCCAAATTGGTATCATAAACCAAGATCTGGACCAATGCTGAGTATCTATCTCTATAGCATATCCTCATTTAAATGTAAACAAACATATATAAACAGTCATTTAGGGAATGTGGGCATAGTTCTCACCAAACTGCTTCCTGCTTTTTGTTGGGCGAAGTAATTTTTGGGGGTGTTTATGGCACTGATTTGGAGTGTCTTGGTTCATCAAACTATATTAGTCTGCAAGGATTCCACAGGTCCTCATATTCTGTGGAAACAAAAGAAGAACCTCTTTTCCAAAGTAACAAAACCTTAAACCCAAATTCTGAAGTCATTAAAATATCTTTGCTGGTTTAATTTAGCAGCCCATGAAATTAAATATACTTAGCTCCTTCACAGTCAAAAAATTCAAAGAAAACACAATAACATACATAATCCAAACTCTCTGTGTATATTCTATCTTTACATGGCTTATTTTTCTTACTCTATTACTTTTTCTACAAGTTTAATATTTACTTTGTTATCTTTATTCCTTTAATTTATGACTATACTCTTTTATATTAAATTTACTGTCTCTTTACTCTTTTTCTTCTCTCTCCCAAGCTTACTCCCAAGTAAACACACTGTGACACATTTAGAGGTCTTTTTATCTGAATCTGTCTTTATTGTGTATCTGTAATTATTTTCTGACCAGAAGCATTCTTTTTTTTAATGCCAAGATGACATGGCTAAGGCCAAGGCTACATTGCCTTTTGCCTCCACCAGTTCAACATGTTGGAAACATGTTCACTCCCTCTGTAAGCCACGCACAATGCTCCAGTTCCAAATATGCAGCCGGTCTATGTCATGCCATTAAGCAGTTTGTAACACATTGCTCACAAACCCCATTTAAATGCTCTGTAGCCAGACCTCCCAAAAGAGCCAGAGTTAGAATACTGGTAGCAAGGCCCAGGAAGCTGCTGTTTTGAAGCCACATGGTTTTTTTCCTCCTACTGCTGAATGAGGAAGACATCTCTTAAATGAGCTTCAGCATGCCACCAGCAAGCAGAGCCCATCCAAAAAAAATGTGGCTAAACCTTGTTTTTTTGTGTCTATAATTCCTTTCCAAGCCTTCTCAGGTTTTATGTGGATTTAGCTAGCACACATTAAAGCACCAATTCATTGTAGGAGGCCACTTGTTCATTTCCCAGATGCCAGGCTCCCAAAATAATCACACAGAAACTGTTTTAATTAAATCACTGCTTGGCCTATTAGCTCTAGTTTCTTATTGGCTAGCTCTTACATATTAATTTAACCCATTTCTATTAATCTGTGCATTGACACGTGGCTGTGGCTTATCAGCAACGTTCTGGCTCCTCTGTTCCTGGCGGCAGCTACATGGCATCTCACTTACTCCCCCTTCTTCCTCCCAGCATTCAGTTTAGTTTTCCCTGCCTACCTCTATTCTGCCCTGCCAGACCCAAGACAGGTTCTTTATTAACCAATGGTATTTGCAGCATACAGAGAGGAATCCCACATCATAGGTGGGACTTCCAGATAGAGAGAGGAAGTAGGAGGAGATAATCGAGGTACAGAAAGACATGAAGGGAGTAGAACATACTAAATGAAAGAAAGGTAAAAAGCCACATGGTAAAATGTAGATTAATAAAAACAGGTTAATTTAAGTTATAAGACTAATGGGACAAGCCTAAGGTAAGAACAAGCATTCATAATTAATAATAAGTCTTCATAATAATAACTAATCATAAGTATTCATAATAATAATTAATAATGAGTCTTCATGTCATTATTTGGGAGCTGGCTGGTGGGTCAGAAAAAGACTCATTACAATTTGTACAGTGGAATAAACTTACATATGAAAAGAAAAAACTGCTGGTAATATGTGACATGACTGTGCAAGTGAGAAAAAGTAAGATGCAAAGGCATGAATGCTACATATGATTTCAATTCTTGACACCTCAGCATACTCAGATACTGCTACCAGAATCACTCTTTCCTAGACTGTGCAGACAGCTGAGACTCTCAACCAGCTGGCTGAAAGAGTCAGCAATGCTTTGGCCATTCAAAATGATCTTAATGGACATATTCAACTGGACATATATTGACCTTGAACCAACAAGTGGCTCTGGTTCAGGAGCAAGTGAACTATCTTTGAACTTTTCAACAGTTAATCATGTTATGCGCGTTACTCTTGGCACTATATTGCATGCTTCTGCTACTGTTATGGAACTCAACTGTCATATGAGAGGGGTTTGGAATACTGTTTTTGTTAATTTTACCACCCAGTTAGTGCATGCTAGGTGGTTGCAGTGCTGGTCTGGCTCGTTGGCACTGTCAGTCCTGGGGATACTTGGTTTAGGGCTATGTGTCTGGGTAGCTATGGATGGGCAATAATCGGGGGCAGAATGCCACCTAAGACAGGGAATATTAGAATGCTATTCCCCATGACAGGCAAGGTATTCTACCCAAAGTAACAAGACAGGCACCATTTATTTTATAAAATAAAATGGGGGGGTTGTTGTGATCCAGCTGCCCTCACTCCCTCTGACCCACAGCGAACTTCCTTGTGGTCTATAATTGACAAGGATGTTTGTATTCTTTCTGGCTGGTGGTTTTCCACAGAAGCAGTAGAGGTATAAAAGGCTTTAGTTCATGGCAAAATAAAGGTTGCTGTTCTTCCACATGAAAAGAAGCCTCCATGTCTCAATCCCGGCACCCCCCCCCACCAGTCTCTGCATCCAGGCTGCTCTGGTGCACCAAAAGGGAAAGAAATAAAAGGAGGGATAAGAGAGGAACCATGAAAAAAATAGAATGTAACCCTAGCACATGGTGGAAATGTTCTATATCATAATTATGGGATAGTTACAAGACTGGGTACATTTTATGGCAGATTAACTCTTCTGGGACAGTGCTTACTTTAGCTCTCCTCTGAATCCAGTATGCACTCTTCTCCTCCCCTTGAATATGATGACCCTAGGTTCTCCAGCCTTTGTCCTTTGGATGAGAATCCCGCTATTGGCTTCTATGGTTTTAAGACCTTTGGAATTGGGCTGAGCCACACCACCCACCTTCCATATTCTCCAGTTTTCAAATGGTCGGCATAGGATTCAGCTTTTGAAACTGTGTGAACAAATTCTCCTAAAAAAATAAAAAACTATAAATAGAACTACAACATGAGCCAGCTACACTACTCTTCGACATGCGCCCAAAGACGCAGTACCTGACCACAGAGATACTTACTCCTCCATGTTTACTACTGCTCTTTTCACAACAGCCAACAACTGAAAATACCTGCATGCCTATCAACTAATGAATGAAAAATAAAAAGTGTGGCATGTTGACCAAGTTTTCTGTCCTGCCTGGTCCAACAGCCATTCAGTCCCAAAGAAATACACAGCGGTTTACATTAATTATAAACTGATTGGCCTATTAGCTCAAGCTTCTTATTAACTCTTATAACTTATATTAGCCCATAATTCTTGTCTGTGTTAGCCACGTGGCTTGGTACCTTTTTGGCGAGGTAGTCACATCTTGCTTCCTCTCTGGCTGGGTCACGACTGCAGACTGAATCTTTCTCTTCCCAGAATTTTTGTCACCCCACCTATACGTCCTGCCTGGCTACTGGCCAATCAGCATTTATTTAAAATACAAGACCATTGTCCCACAACAGCAGCACATTACACAGTGGAATGTTACTTAGCTGTTAACAAAAATGAACAACTTGAAATTTTGAATTTTGAAGATTATTCCCAAATTCATCAATATTAGACAGTTTGTTTCTTTAAGAAATTGAATATTTTTTAAAGATTTGTTTTCCTTTAATTTATCTGTATGTATGTTCACACAATGGTGCCAGCAAAGCTCAGAAGAGGTCATCTATCCTATGATACTTCAGTTACAGATAGTTGTGAACTACCTGACAGACACAGATCCTAGGAACTAAACCTGGGTCTTCCACATGAGAAGCAAGCTCTCTTAACTGTGACGCCATCTCTGTAACCCAATAAATTCATTTATTATTCTGACTGGCAGTGAGCTACAGTGTAAGAAATACTATATCAATACATGCACTCTATTTTAGTAGATACATCTTGATGATCAGTTTTAAATGACTGACCTGAGAAAACTTAGATAAGATTATTGTTCTGTTACTATTTTATCAGAAAGCACCCTAGATAACTTCATATTGTCAACATTTTCCTTGAGGGGAAAGGGAGTAACTGCAAATTTCCAGGGAAATTGCTATGTAATAACAAACAAATGCCACAAAGGACATTCCTATCTAATTTCCTGCAACAGAAACAGTTTCTGGAACTGAATTTAGAACTGGGTCACAAGAGCAAATTAGCCTCTAAACAATCATAAAAATGAGTCAATAAACAGAGGATACTCTTTAAGAATGTGTTTACCTACTGACTATGTGGGAGATCATAACCAACAACAAAAATCTTCCACACGGTCCCTTATTTATCAATGAAAGTTAGAAATGTCTCTAACATCACTATATCATAATTACCAACAATCTAAAAATCAGTGATTCAAATTTTACTCTATCTCCTTTACACCGACTGCATTATCACACACAAAAGGCTACAATGTAGTTCATGAAAAAAATCCCTCTAACAATCTTTACTTTTTCAATTCCCTTCTTTTGTTCAAGAATAACAGCAAAATTTTGGATGAACTTGTCAGCTGAATAGTTTGATTTTATGTTGTTGTTATTTTGGGGATTTTTGGTGGGTTTTTTTTTTTTTACTTTTTCTATTTTGGGAATTATAACACAATTATATCTCTCCCTTCCCTTTCCTCCCTTCAAACCCTATATACCCCTCCTTGCTCTCATTCAAATTCATGGTCTCTTTATTGTTGTTGTATGCATCTATGTCTATGTATATACATAGATATTCTTAAATATAATCTGCCCAGTCTATATAATTTTACTTGTATGTATATTTTCAGAGCCAACCATTTGTTTGGTATTGGGTAAACAACTGGTGTGCCCTTCTCTGGAGAAGGATAATTTCTTCCATTCTCAGAATTTCTTACGTGCCTACAGTTCTTTGTGGAAGGCTGAGGCCTTGTAGTCTTTCTCCCATACATTTTTGCATGTCTGTCGGTGTTATGCTTGTTCAGCTCACGTTTAAGCAACCATGTTGGTGGGACTTTAAGTGACATTTCTAGCTTCTGACATTTCTAGAAGACACAATCTCACAGAAAACTCTCTGATCCTCTGGCTCTTACAGTCTTTCCTACCCTCTCTTCCACAATTATCCTGAGCCTTAGGTGCAAGAGTTATGTTGTAGATGTATCAGTTGGGATTGGGCTGCACAACTCTGTATTTTGATTAGTTGTTATTTTATTTAATGGTCTTTGTCTTTTGAAACTAGAAGTTTCCTTAACGAAGACTGAGAACTACACATATCTATGGGTATAAGGGCAAATATTTAGAATGTAGCTAGGGATTATTGGTGTGGGATGTCCTTCTATATGCTGTGAATATATATTTTATTACCATTGCTTAATAAAGAAACTGCTTTGGCCTATGACAGGATAGACTGTAGCTAGGCAGGAAATCCAAGCAGGGATAAAGAGTGGAGTTGGGAAAACATCATGCAGCCGCCAAAGGAGCAACATGCCAGAGCACCATACCACAGGGCATGTAGGATACACAAATTATTGGAAATGAGTTAAGTTATATAGAGAGCTAGCCAGTAAAAAAAACCTGAGCCATTGACCTGCTCATAAATAATACAAGTTCCTGTGTTATTACTCAGGACTGGGAGGCTGGGAAATGAAAGCGCAGCCTCAGCTACAGATTATGCTGGTTTAGTAAAGTGGCACTGATCTTCCAAGACCCATTAGCCTTGAGTAGTTGTCTAAGTTTCCAGTACCAGGTATGATTTTGCTCCTGTTGGATCTTAAGTCCAATTAGAGAGCTGTTGGTTAACACTAAGATATGTGTGCCACTACAAATCTTTAAGGCTGTTGTTTTATGCTTGTTAATGTGGTTCACAGTTTGTAGGCAGAGATCATTCATTCATTCCTGGCCGCCCAGACCCAAAATAATCACACAAAAACTATATTAATTACAACATTGCTTGGCATATTAGCTCAGGATTCTTATTAACTAACTCCTACATCTTGAACTAACCATTTCTATTATTTTGTATTTTACCACGAGGCTCAAGGTTTACTGGTAAGGTTCTGGCCAGCATCTGTCTCCTTCAGTGGCTACATGGCATCTCCCTGACTCTGCCTTCTTTCCTCCTCTATCTGCTTGGAATTCCCACCTTGCTCTATTGTGCTCTTCCATAGGCCAAAGCAGTTTTATTCATTAACCAATAAAAGCAACACATATACAGAAGGACCTCCCACACTAGTAATTGGGTAGGACTGTTGCTTGTTACTCTCATGTATGTGCATGGAATTTTCGGGTATCATTAAAAGAAGTCCTGGGAGAGGAGGCTTTCAGTCTAACAGAATTTCAAAGAAGATCTACAATAAATACTTCTTAAAAATTTTAACAACAACAAAATAGAAAAGATGTACTTTATTCCTACAAAATCAGCATTACTCTTAAACAACAGTTTAGGCCAATATGATTGATAAACATAGATGCAAAAATGGAATAAAATATTTACAAACCGAATACAGGCACATATCAAAAACTTTACTTTTTAGCTGTTTAAAGTACATAGTGTCTTTACCTGGCTGTTCTGATTTGTTCTCTTCACAGTCAAGGGGCCCATCTGACCTAGGATGGAGATTTTAAGGAAACTTAAACAGGCATGCTCGGGTCAGAAAAGGGAAGGCCATAACCCAACTTCAGAGTCAGCTCTTTTATAGAATAGAAGAACATAAAACAATATTTTAATGTGATCCATACTCCAAAAACACCTGAATTCCTACAAAACTGAATCAGGTGACCAGAGGGAAGGACCAGAGCAAGCAGAGAACAGAGGGTCAGAGATAAGAGCAGGAAGTAAAGAAGGTTTAAAGATAAGAGACTCTGGAATCATTTGTTTCTGGAGTGTATCAGTTGAAACAATCAGTGAGAATTTGGAAATCTAGTGCCTGTCAAGCTGGAAGTCCTGGGTTCATGCTAGCTGCAGCAGCAGTGCAAGCATCAGGTGGTAGAACAGGGGGCTTATGGTGCCTGTGGGAGCTGCCAATCACTATTTCCTGCATCACCCTAGTCCAGCTGAGGTGGGGAAGAGGCATCCAGAGAGACCAGTGGTTAGAGACTGGAGCCAGTTGAGAGCCAGAGCAAGTGGGAAAGAAGACATCATTCGTAAGCATAGTAGGTGGGAGAAGCTTAGAGGAAAAGATGACAGACAGGAACTTCAATGGAGGGAGAACATTGTTTTATATGTTTTATATATAGGAGGTCATAGAGAAGTGCCTAATGTACCTGCCAGACTTAAACAGCAGGCTCTGGTGAGGCAACCAAAGGGACAAAGACAGAGAAGGCAGCTGCTAGGGAAAGAAGAGGAGAGACAAGTGGTTGACAATGACTGGGGCCAGAGTAAGCTCCAGGAGGGAGACAGAGCTAGCTAACAAGGAGGCAGATAAGAACAGAGCAAAGGGATAGGCAAGAGAGACAGAGCAAGCTCCAGGAGGGAGCTGGGAGACAAGGATAGTGAAGAGGCTGCCAGGAGCCTTAGAGGCCCAGGAAGGTGTAGACAAGTTGTCTGCTGTGACTTTTGTAGCAACTCTGTACTGTACTGACTTTTACCCAGGTAACAGGAGACAGCATCCAGGAGGTTCAGTGTCTCATGTCTGCCTGAGTCATAGAAGTTTTTCTGTACCTACCACCTATTCCCTGTCCTGGTAAGTAGCTGCTTCCAAATTACCACATGGAAACTTAATATTACTTATAAATGATCAGCTGATGCCTCAGGCTTGTTACTAGCTGACTCTTACATTTAAATTAGCCCACATTTCTGTTTATGCTTTGTCACATGGCTTACAGCATGGTACTTCAATTTCTACACATCCTGCTTGCTCAGAGGCTGGCTGGCATCTCCTCTGACTCTACTTTCCTTTTTCCCATCATTCTCAGTTTGGCTTTCCAGTCCAAACTTCCTGCCCATCTACTGGCCTGGCAGCTTTTTATTAACCAATGAGAGTAATATATATTCAAATATATAATTACAGTGTACAGGAGGATTATTCCCCAGCATATCTCCCCTTTTGTTTAATTAAAAAGGAAGGTCTTCATATTGAGATTATATACAACAAAAACAGTTTTAAGAATTACAGTTACAATATTCAGTCCATTTGCATTTGGCAAAATTAAAGAAAATATTAAAATATTTATTCTATCTTGGTGAATCTAAAGTTTTACATCTAATTCATCTTTTATCATAACTAAGAAAAACTATAACTATGACTATCTAGTCTTCAACTCCATTAAAGATCCCAGAAGAGTGAAATGTTATCTAACAACATATTACTACTTGGATAGTCACCCAAAGTTCCTCTGTAACATTGGGGCATCTAAATCTGGCCTACAGCCCTAGCATATCTGACAGACTTTCTTGTGAAGAAGGGAATTTTGAAGTGCTGTCGTGCCTTGTCTTGGCAAAGTTTAGCAGTTGCCCTTCTTGTATCCTGCTGGTCCCATTTGAACAGTATATTGTCAGCAATTGAGGCAAGAGCAGTTTCTTTGCCCACATGGCTAACTTTTGTCATAAAGAAAACAAACTCCATGCAGAGTTTCTTTGATGCCCATCATCTTCTCTGAAGTAGATTGGTGCTACCAGGCACAGATGTGTCTCACTGTCATGAAAATCCTTAGGTTATTAAACATATGAAATGCCATAACTTTGAAGTGTTTGAAGACCATCTATTGAAATATATCTGTGTATGACCTTGAAAACATACCTAATATGACTATAATTTTGACTATTATAGATGACTATTAATCTGTATATCTTAATTTACATTACACTTTTAAATGAGCTACCTAAACACAATACCTTAAACAAGAGTAAAAATATACGTAGAGCATGACAAAATTAACAAATTTGTATTAATAAGCTAAAATCCATACCAATGTAAAATATTTAAGACTAGGAGTTGCTTTTTTAGTTAAAAGTAGATCCAATGATTTACCCTTTTATCCTATCATTTCTATATCCCCACTTTTTCCTTTCAGAACAAGATCTCTGAATCTAATCTCCTTTGTTTAGTTTTTCTTCCTGACCATTACCAATAACAATTTGTAACCAAACCCCTAAACAATGACAAATATCCATAATTTATTTTTGGGAATGTGGGCATAGTTCTCTAGACTACTTCCTGTTGATTGGGGATGCTGGTAATCTTTGGAGGATCCTGAGAAAATTTAGGATTATGGCTAAGTCCTGACTGGAGTATTTTGTGAGGCTGGATCTTCTCAGCCAGCAGCCATTCTAGATGCAGAATTCAGAGGAAACTGCAACAGAGGTGCTCTGAAATGTTGTGTCATCTGGGCCATCCATTCTCATCAGAGATTTTTTTTTTTTTTGCAAAGGACAAAAAAATGGGGGAAGACTGAAGCTTTCAGCTCTCCTTTGCTTAAGCTATGCTCAGTGTGGTAGACAGTGCACTTTATGCTGCTTGCAAATCAAGATGTAGAACTCTGAGCTCCTTCTCCAGCACATTGTTTGCCTGCTACCATGTTCCTGCCATGATGATAATGGACTGAACCACTGAAGCTGTAAGCTAGCTTCAACTAAACGCTTTCATTTATATGATCATGGTGTCTCTTCACAGCACTTGAAACCCTTAGACACTTATGTACTTAAAAACTACATTGTAAACGTAGATTTTAAGCCATGGGGCAGGGACTATGGTGCACACCTTCAATTCTGGCACTTTGGAAGCAGAGACAGGAAGATTTCTGTGAATTCAGGATCAGCCTGGTCTACTACAGGTCTAGTTCTATGACAGGCAGGGCTACACAGAGAAACCCTGTCTCAAAAAAAGTCTCTCTCTCTCTTCTTTCAAAAGTAGATTTTCAGTGTTTTCACCACAAAAAGTAAATGAATTTATGCATGTTTTGTTTTGTCTTGTTTTGTTTGGGGGGGCAGGGGTTGAAACAGGTGGCTTACAACCATCTGCAAATCCAACTCCAGGGAACCCAGTACCCTCTTCTGGCCTTCATTGATACCTATGCTCATGTGCACATCCCCCTACACACACACACACACATACACGCAATTAAAATGAGATCTTCAGAGTTGGAGAGATGGCTCAGCAGTTAAGAGCACATCTGTTATTGAAGGGGAGTGGTGTAGGAGGTCCTTCTGTATTTGTGTTGCTTTCATTGGTTAATAAAGAAACTGCTTTGGGCCTGGTAATAGGGCAGAACTTACATAGGTGGGGAGACAGAACTGAATTCATGGAGGAAGAAAGCAGAGTGAGAGAGAGAACCACCATGGAGCTGCCAGAATCAGACATGCTGAATCTTTCCCAGTAAGCCACGACCTCGTGGTGATACACAGATTAACAGAAATGGGTTAAATCAAGATGTGAGAGTTAGCCAATAAGAGGCTGGAAATAATGGGCCAGGCAGTGTTTAAATGAATACAGTTTCTGTGTGATTATTTCGAGTGTAAGCTAGCTGGGTGGCTGGGAGGGAACAAAGGGCCCCCTTCCTCCTGTTACAGGGGAGCAAGGTTCAGATCTCAAACCCACCTCTGGCAGCTCACAACCACCTGTAACTTCAGCTCCAGGAAATCTGAAGCCCTTTTCTGGACTCTGAAGGCTCCTGTACTCAAGTGTGTATGTATTCACACACAGACACATATACATATAATTAAAAAATTCTTTAAAATCTTAAAGAAAATTTAAATCTTCTTTTAAAAGGTATGTATATTATTGTTTGGGTCAAAAGTGAGACCCCAGTCCTATAACACCCCTATATCCAAAAAGGCTGGAATGTAATATTGAGTTGGAAGGTGTCACTCCAGCCTGGCAAGTGCTGACCACTTCCACAGGGTATTTGGGTCGCACCAGAACAAGGAACACGTGGTTTTGAGTGTGTGTGTGTGCTCCCTCTGTCTTTCCTGTGCCATGCTCTCCCAGCCACCTGGGGGTGTGCCGCTATTAAACATGGGCATTTAATTTGGCTTAATCTAGTTTGACTGGAGTTCTTTGCACCAGTAGAGAGGTTTTTCCTTAACAGATGAGTTCTTTGTGCCAGTGGAGAGATTTTTTTTTCATATTCTTTTATTTTTCATTCAAAACTTTACACTTCCACCCCTTTGAGAGATATTTCTTAACAATTATAAATACAATTTTACATGTAAGAATTTAAAAAAGATCAAATTCTTATAAAAATTTTCTCAAATATTATGAAGTCAGATTGCATTCAGAAGATGCTTATACACTGCTCTTTCCTTCAAAAAATAATTGAAGCATGCAAAGTGTAGAGGAAAAATGAGTCGAACCCTTGTATCCAGTGTAAACATTAGAATGAAATAGTGGTTCTCACTGTGTTTGGGGTAAACATCAGAATGAATAGCTGTTTTCTAGAAGTTCTTAGATCGTGAAGAAATCAATGTGGAAAACTGTAATTGTTCTCTACTGTCTATCGAGTTGTTTTTCCGAAGGAGTTTTACAGCCTTTGCATGACTTCTTACATTATCAGGTCCTGCAAACAGTGCCCATAAGGATAAAAGTTGCAGGGGTGTTATGTCATAGATTTGATCAAGGGCTTTGGTATGAGGAACTTGTTTTACCCAAAATACAACTGTAACATGAGGGCCTGCTTGTTGGGGTTTATGTCTCACCCAGTCCCCCAGCTGTTTAGTCCTAGAGAAAATCACACAGAGAGTCTCTATAAGTTACAAACTGATTGGCCCATTAGCTCAGGCTTCATATTAGTTTTTATAACTTATATAGCCCATTATTTTTATCTATGTTAGCCACATGGTTTGGTACTTTTTTAGTGGGGCAGATCACATCTAGCTTCTTTTGTGGTCTGGGCAGGACTGCCAAAAGAGCTTCCTTCTTCCCAGAATACTCCTGGTCTCATTGTCCCACCTCTAGTTCCTGTCTGGTTTTTCCGCCTATACTTCCTGTCTGGCTATCAGCCAATTAGCGTTTATCAGTTCCTCAAAATTGTCCCTGCTGCCACAGAGTCTGAACTGCATTGTGTTCTGTGAACACAAACAGCAAAGCATGCTTGTTACTAGCTGTGTACTTCAGCAGTAGTTGAAAGAGGCAGACTTTCCCCCTGGAAAGATCAGCAAGAGAACTAGTATCCTTTCCTCCGTATCCAATACTGCCCTCATGTGGTAACATGGCTGTTTTGCAATCCCTCACAATTTAAACAACCAAACACAGCAAAACCACTATGAATTTTCACTGCACCAACTAATTGCTGAGTTGAACTGATTGTGCTCCAGTTGGGCTCTTTTAACTGAAATTGTTATTTACCATTAAAGTATCATGACGTCTTGAATTCCAGCATTATATCTGAGAGTGTACTGGGAAAGAAAGCAAAAGAAACAAACCAACCCTCCAATGCAAAGAGCTTCTGGCTGTTTTAGGAAGTAACTTCCTAGCAGAGGCTGACAGGAGGAAGTTCAGAATTCCAAGTTTGCACCTGATTGTAACACAGTCCAAAGAACTTTGAACTATATATGTAAGTATCAAATGTCAAAAATCATGTCATGTCAAAAACAAATAAGTATTTTCTGTAGCTACTCAACTGGTGTAGGCACAGAGAAAGACCCCAGTATAGGCCAAGCTGTCTCTGGTGGTTTGAATAAGAATGGCCCCATAGATTCTTGCATTTAAATACTTAGGGAGTGGCACTATTTAAAAGGATTAGTAGGTGTGGTCTCACTGAAGGAAGTGTGTCACTGGGGATGGGCTTTGAGGTTTCAAAAGCCCAAGTGGTTCTCCTCCTGCCACTTGCAGATCTCTGTGTAGAGCTCTCAGCTCCTTCTCCAGCACCACATTAGTCTGCATGCTTCATGCAGCCAATGGACTAACCCTCTGAAATTGTGAGCAGGACCAAATCACTTTCTTTTTATAAGAGTTGCCATGGTCATGGTGTCTCTTCACGGCAACAGATAGTGACTAAGACACTGCCACCCAAGGAAAAAGCAGTGGTCCCAGAACCATCTGGAAGGTTGTAAATACAGTGAGCAGTTACATTTTGTTCTGCTGATAAAAGAAAAATGTGAATGTCCTGAGTCATGGCATTATGAGCTTTTCATTTTATTTGCTTTTCTCTCTGACTTGAAGGCTTTGTGAGGGGTGCTAACAGGAATCCTGAAACAATTGGTACAATGGTGGCTTCCTGATGATGGGGTGGAAGCTCACTTCCTTTACTTTTAAATTAGAGACAATCCTTTCATTTGTATCCAACCAAAATTCCTGTATGGAAACCCTAACCCCCAAGCCCCATAACTAGAGATCAGAACCAAGGAAACAACAGTTAGATGAGGTCATCTCAGTGTCCTGCTCAGTATTGGTTCACAAAGGGAAGAGACAACACAGCTTGTCCTCTGTAGACACCTGAGGAGGACGAGCCCTGTGAGAATGTGTCAAGAGACTACATCTGCAAGTCAGAGAAAGAGAGCCCTTACCAGGACCCAAATGGGCTGCTACCTTAATATTGAACTATCCCACTTCTGAAATTGAGGAATAAATCCTGTCCCTTATCCCATTCTGTCTGTGGTTACCATTCTGTTACAGCCTGGGTTGACTGACACAAGTTATAAAGCTCTAGAAGGCATGAGTTATCACTAACCACGTGTGCCATGATGAAACGGTGACTGTAGACACTGATGGGAGGTGTGTTGTGGAATGATTTAAATAGGCAAAGATGTGCTATATTTGTTGTGCTGTATTTGTTTAATTATGTAAAATTATGTTGTATTTGTTTCGCCTTGCCTGCCTAAGGCACCTGATTGGTCTAATGAACAGCTAAATGGCCAACAGATAGGCAGGAGAGGGATAGATAGGGTGGTGGGCAGAGAGGATAAGTAGGAGGAGAAACCTAGGCTCTGGAAAGAACAGGGGAGAAAGAGATGTATACTCCTGGGGCCAGAAGTCAGGCAGCCTCCAGTCAGCCAGCTAGGAGAAGCAGGAAAGTAGAACATACAGAAAGAGAGAAAGAAAAGTAAAAAGTCCAAGGCAAAATGCAGATGAAGAGAAACAGATTAAGTTATAACAGATTATAGAGTTAGTGGGACAAGCATAGGCTGAGCATTCATAACTAATATAAAGTCTCCATGTCATGATTTGGGAGCTAGTTGGTGGCCCAAAAGAAAGCCTGTTAAAGAGGTGAGAAATGGAACATTCTGGAAATATTTCTGCACTCACAGAAAAGTAGAATGCTATCAGACTATTCTCTTCCCCTTTCCTAATTCTATGACTAAACATGTTCTAAAACAATCAGAAAATGTTTTGCTCCACACACACCTTGCTTTACAACACTTTTTAGAGACTGATTTTTTTAAGATTTATTATATATACAGTGTTCTTCCTGCACATATGTCTGCAGGCCAGAAGAGGGCACCAGATCACATTACAGATGGTTGTGAGCCACCATGTGAACTGAACGCAGTATCTTTGGAAGAATAGGCAGTGCTCTTAACCACTAAGCCATTTCTCCAGCCTGAGGCTGATTATCTTTTACACAAACGGAAAGCTTGCAGCAACCCTGAACCAAGAAACTTTATCAGCACTGTGCTCATGTAAAGCACCTGTGTCCTATTTTGATAATTCTCACAGTTTTCGAACTTTTCACTACTGGTAAGCCTGATGTGGTGATCAGGAGCTAATGACCTTTTGTGTTACTATAGTAATTTGTGGTGGGGACTAGGAACCTAACCCATACAAAACAGAGAGTTGAATCAATATATGTGCCACTAAATGGCCATCTACCATCTTTCCCATGCTCTCCTTAGGTCTATCTCCTGTGATGCGAGGATATTGAAATTGCATCAGTTAATATCCCTACCATGGCTTCCTAAGTTTTTAATGAGAGAAATAGTCACAAGACTCTCATCTTAAATCAGGAGCTGAAAAGGGTTCACTTAGTGAGCAAGGTGTGTCAAAATTCCACACAGGCCAACAGCCAGGTTACTTGACCAAAAAGTTAACAATACTGTGAATACAAAGGTTAACTTCTAGAAGGAAATCTGAAGTACTACTCTGGCGAGCATATGAACGGTAGAGAAGAGAGTCCTTATTGCTGACATAAAGCTTCAGTGACCAGAGTAGACCAAACCAATCACCATTTCCTTAAGCCAAGCCTACACCACAGCAAGTCACTCTTCAACTCTATGAAGGCAGGATGGTCAGAAGGCTGCAGAAGTTAAGGTAGTAGCTAGAGCGCACTCTCTGTGATGCTGAGCCGGCCGCTGTATCACACTATCCCCCATGATGGTCTGACTCCTGAACGTCCTGCAGAAAGCAGGGGGAAGGCAGCGGCTTGGCTTACAAGGTTTAGGAAAAAGAAATGCCACCATGACATAAACATGCAAGGTAAGATTGCAAATCCTGCGTTGCATTATTCGGAGCTCGGAGCAGGCTCTCTAGCAGCTTTAGCTAAGATAGCTGATGACAAGGGGCACACTGAACAGAAGATCATCAGATGAAAGAGATGCCATCAGGAGCATCAGAGCTAACAAGGAGTCGACACCTGGATTCAGATCCCAAGGACAGGCTGGCTTTGCTGGAATGGAAGCACTTGGTCACTGGAGAGCCGTGAGAGATGACTGACAGTGACGTGGCTTAGGAAGCTACTACCGCTGCCCCTCACAGGTGACCAGGAGGTGAAGGAAGCCTGTGGACACGTGGGACGCATAGGAGGTCTATGAATTGCTCAAAGTTCCTAATATTTAATGGATGAAAAATTATTATTATTATTTTCAAGACAGGGTCTCTCTGTGTAGGAGCCTGTCCTAAAACTTGCTCTGTAGATGAGGCTGGCCTCGACCTCACAGAGATCCATCTGCTCCTGTCTCCCAAGTGCTGAGATTAAAGGCGTGCGCCAATACCACCAAATTACTTACGTACAAGCAACAGGTTATATATTTAGATGAAATCTATGCCCGGTATAGGCATAAAAATGTTATTAAAGTGACAAAAGATCCAGAATATTTTGTTTACTTGATCAAGCATCATCAGAATTTGAAAGAACAGGTTCCAATTTTGAAAGAAGCTCTAGGCAGGCCAAACACTACCAAACAATATTCCATAGAACTCCTGCATGAAGTGAAGATCTAATCGGTGTGACCAAACTCATTATCTTAGAAACTGCCACAGCTACCCATTCAGTAGTCACCACTCTTTATCAGTGGGCGGCCATCAAAATCCAGGCAACACAAGCCATTATCAAAAAAGATTAGCTCACCAAATCACAAATGATCACAGGCATCTTGGTTTTGTCTTTGTTTTCAGCAAGAAGGTATTTATTTTTTTCAGTTCTACCAGTGATTATTTGTAATTATTAGTTCTACTACTTTGCTTTTTGTTGCTATGATAAAACACTGATCAAGCGCCAGGTGGTGGTGGCACACACCTTTAATCCCAGCACTCGGAAGGCAGAGGCAGGCGGATCTCTGTGAGTTCGAGGCCAGCCTGGTCTACAAGAGGTAGTTCCAGGACAAGCAAACTACAGCAAAACCCTGTCTCAAAAAACAAAAAACAACAACAACACTGACCAAAAGCAACTTGGGGAAGGAAATTATTTATTGGTTTACAGGTAAAATCCACCATCGGTGGATGACAAGGCAGAAATAAACGCAGAAACCATGGAGAAACAGCTTCTGGCTTGCTTCCTCTGGTCCGCTCAGCTATTTGAACAGCCCAGGACCACCAGCCTAGGCATGAAACTGCCCGCAGTGGGCTGGAGCCCCCTACACAAGCCAAACTAATGGAGACAATCTCAGTTGAGGCTCTCTCTTTCCAAGTGTCTCTGGTTTGTGTCAAGTTGACAAAAACTAACCAGCACATTAGTGTACATTCATTGTAAAAGTTTCATTATGAAATCTTTGTCCATATATATTAATGTACTTTGGTGATAATCAACCTCCATCCCTATCTCTATCCCCTCCTCCCAGTTTCCTTACCTCTCCTCAAACACTTTCATATCTTTTTAAATACCAGATTCTGCATATGAATAGACATGTTATTTCTTTCTAAATCTGGCTTAGCTAGCTTACCATGATATCTCCAGTTCCATCCACATTCTTGCAAATGACAGACTTTTTGTTTTGAGAAACAGAACTGTTCTTTAGTGAAAAAGAAAACCCACAACGATGTATATGCCATGTTTCTTTATCTACTCATGTGTCTGTAGGAACCTAGGCTAGTTCCCTAATGGAGCTATTGTGAATACGGCCCCCGATAAACAAGGGTGTGCAGGTGTCTTAGGGACTTTAGATTTCTTCAAGAATTAGTTACATTAATGAGGTAAGTTTCTCTGGAAGGAGAAATAACAAGGGTAAAGAAAGCCATCTGCCTTTATTCATTAAAATAATATTGCCGGGCGGTGGCGGCACACGCCTTTAATCCCAGCACTCGGGAGGCAGAGGCAGGCGTGTGAGTTCGAGACCAGTCTACAGAGCTAGTTCCAGGACAGGCTCCAAAGCTACAGAGAAACCCTGTCTTGAAAAACCAAAAAAATAAATAAATAAAAAATAAAATAATATCAAGAATATTTTCAACAACTCACTAAATGGAGTATTTTACCTCCTGCAAGAGAGTAATAAGGACCAGACACCTTTTTTTTTTTCTTTTTTGGTATTTTAGGTTAGGTTTTTTTAAATGAACTTTTGCTTATATAATAATGAAATATTGCCAGTTATATCACATTAGTATCTTTTTTATTCTTTATATTTTTTTAAAACAATCTTTTCTACTTTTACATACCCTATCCCAGTTCCCACTCCCTCCCCTCCTCCCACTCTCCCAACCTTCCCCCCATCCCACCCACATCCACTTCTCAGAGAGGATAAGGCTTCCCATGGGGAGTCAACAAAGTCTGACATATCACTTTGAAGCAAGACCAAGGCCCTCCACCCTATATCTAGGCTGAGCAAGGTATCCCTCCAAAAAGAATGGCCCAAAAAGCCAGTTCAAGTACTAGGGATAAATCCTGGTCCCACTGCCAGTGGCCCCAGGCTGCCCAAGCCACGCAACTTGTCACCACATTCAGAGGGCCTAGTTTGGTCCTATGCAGGTTCCCCGCTATCAGTCCTGAGTCAGTGAGCTCCCACTGGCTCACATCAGCTGTTTCTGTGGGTCTCCCCATCATGGTCTTGATGCCTTTGCTCATATTACCACGCTTCCCTCTCTTCGACTGGTCTCCAGAAGCTTGGCCCAGTGCTTAGCTGTGGATCTCTGCATCTGCTTCCATCAGTTGCTGGATGAAAGTTCTATGATGACAATTAAGGTAGTAATCAATCTTATTACAGGGGGAGGCCAGTTCAGTCACCCATTAGTGCTTTGGGTCTCAGCTGGGGTCATCCTTATGGATTCCTGGGGATTTTTCTGGTGCCAGGACCCAACAAATCTTAAGACTAAGAAACAGCCCATCTACTGTGGTTCCCCCAAAAGGTTAAAGGTTTGATCTTCAGATAGGAGGTCCAGTCATTTCTTACATTTCATTATATTAACGGCATACTTGTAATCGGAAGTCAATACTCAAATTCTGCTATACATGTGTATATACTTTGCACTAAATATGCAAGTCTAAGTTCCCTTCCTTTAGCCGACTTCACTTACGCTTTCAAGTGACCATTTTAGGGCGAAAGCAATGGCTCTTCTAGTTTAACTCCCAGCACCCACGCCCGGCCTGCTGCCTGTGACTCCAGCTCCAGGGATGATCGCTTGTAGCCACTAAGCAGCTGCACCAAGTGCACACACCCACAGACATTCAATTAACCTAAAAATGTTTAAATGGAACTACCATTTTAGTAGGCAGTTCTCTACCTCCCAAGCTATCTAATTGTAAATATTTTTAAATTTCTAATCTACCAGGAATGAGAAAATACCTTGAGTTTTGACTGGTTTTCTTCATTAACTGAATCCCTCAAAATATCTGACTTTGTAGAAGCAGTTTCTTTTTTACGATAAGGATTTGCAGGGCTAGGAAGATGTCTGACATTAAGAGCACAAACTGCTCTTAAGGAGGGCCAGTTTGGTTCCCAGCACCCACACTGCATGGCTCAATCACTGGGTAACATCAGCTACAGGGAGAGCCATGCCTCTGAACTGAGCGGGCACCTGCAATCAGGTACGCACTAGAGAATGCACACACACACTTAAAAATTAGATATTTCAATTAAAAGAAGTAGTTGCTTAAAATCTACAGATCCAGTAGGGGTCATCAAAGGAGGCTCATGGCCAGATTGATCCAGATATCTGAAACAGTATTAAAATGTACATCAAACATAACCAGTGACATAACCACATTCAAAGATAGACCTCTGTGGAGAAAATAACCGGCAATCTTCGCCCCGGCCCTCTTTTTTCTTCATTCCTTAGCTAGGTACATAGCAGATAAACACAGAACTTCAGACTAAAACAGATCTAAGCATGAGGTCTAGTTCTAATGTAATTGTAGTGCTTGGTCTGTTTCAGTGTCTATGTCTTGCTAACAGTAGTAATAACTGTCAGAGTATCCATGGTATTTTGTTTAGTTACAGCAACACCATGGTTATCAAGTAATATTGTGTAATATTAGAAAACAAGAAAAGATCACTGTGGAGCTGCATGTAGAGGCACAGCCGTTTGCTGTCAAGTCTCTGGGGAAGAGGTAACAATTTCCGATTTCTCCATCTCCTGTGTTTCAACACCACCAGTCTCTGTAATCGGAAGACAAAAAGCAATCCCCCTTTCCATGATTTAGGTGCCTTTTTGGCTCTCAGTTCAAATGTCACCGAGTGATCTTGGGTTCTACCTCAATACTTCTAAGAGATCTCTCCATGGACCTCAAAGTCCCACAAGAGGCAGTGATTATGTTTATGAATTAACACAGGTTATTTTTATTTCTTAACCTAGAATAGTATTTTTTTTCAAAAATAGATTTTCTGTGATTTGGAAGCAGGGATGATGGATGGAAAAGGTTAATAAGTTCCAGGTTATATGAAGATCTGTTCATATCTGGCTAATTTTTACCCACTTTGCCTTATGGTCTATTTCAACAAAGAGGCTCGTCTTTTCTAAAGCAGAGTCCTGTAATAGCTCCCTCCTTGTAATACACTGCAAGACCCTACCTGATGGGCTTTGTCTACTACCCTTTGCTTTGAACATGGCCAGAAACCTCAGAGCACATGCATTGGATGGTTCCTTTTCCCTAAATGCCTTTCTTCTTATACCTAACTGGCTACAGGTATACTCAGCTTCTACAGTCCTGAGTTAATCCCATACCAGTTCTCTCCCCTTTGTTCTATTCTATACGATGTTATTTATAAGACCTTCCCTGACACCACTCGTTAAACTGCAAGCTTCCTAAGTCAGGAGTGTTATTCTCCTTGTGTGAATCATCAGTCTTGTCTGCATAAGTCCTGGGTAGAGGTTCACAAGATATTCTTCACTCGGTACATACCAGAGCCAGAAAGAGGAATTCCTTAGCTAGGTGCCTGCACAGCTGCCAGCTCTGTACACAGCTATCTCACTCCAAAAGCAGTGAAGTCCATGAGCACTAAACCTACCTACAGCAGTACAATGCTTCTTATAGCTCTTGTTTTGCTAAATTTGTTTATATTCTGTATCCCCTAAAAAGCCCAGTGTCAAAACCAAGAAAACTGACTTTGTGGCTATTTGGGAGGTTGAGGCAGAAAAATCATGAGTTCCAGGGCAGCTCGGGCAATACAATGAAGCACTGTCTCAGGAAGCTTTTCCTTGTACAAATGTTACCAGGTTAAGCCAGAGACGGTAAGTCTATGAGGTATCAAGATGAATGTTATAGAAAACTCCCAAGCTATTTTTCCTTCTGACATGACTTTCATTATCATATTAAGTATTTTAGATCACTTATGAAAATTAACTGAAATCCCTTTGCACAATGCTACCATTCTTTTCAAATTATCACCAATGGTTCTTTAACCATGAGACACTGGCTTGGCCCAGGTTCTAAGCCACTGGGGAACTTTCTCCACATTCAGAGACCTCTAATGTTTACTTCCTTCTAAAGCTAGCAAGATACATACTACAGTCCAACAACCCTTTAAACTTTAGAATCTAAGGCTAAAATATCAGTAATTGGTAACCCCTTGAGAAAAAATTCTATAACAAATCTGCATGTTTTCATAGCAAATTCTAATTTGGTTATTTCAAATGTCTCAAGTTTTCCAAATACTTTTATTTTTGTCTAGAAATTTAAGTTAAAAAACTTTATAGATTTTTCTTAATTCTGACATAGGTTATTTTTAGAGATTACGACCCTACAGAAGGAAAAGGAAGTTTGATTCCCTATAGTCCCCCATAACTTTTATAAGGTTTTTAAGCTTATGCTAAGGATTAGAATACAATCATAAAAACACATTCTGTATGTAGTAAGAGTCTTCAGCGGTCTCAAACACTCTAGTTCCCAGACAGAACACACCAACATTTCAGCAAAGACAAAGAAGAGCACACAGGCCCCACCTGCACGCCTCACGCAGTGCTCAGCACTTTACCCCATGGACACATGGAAGGGGGTAGAGAGCTAAGCAAAATCCTTTCAAGAGTCAAGCTCAAATGACGTTGAAGACCATCTACTAATTCTCAGCTGCTGAAAGCAAAATTTCCTAAATAATGCCACAATGACAGTACTCTGCACAAAGTCACAAAGGACGTTTTAAAAATTTTTGTTCCTTATCTAAGATCTCAAGTTCTGACTCAAAACTGTGAGCAGAAATGTCTTCTCAAGTGAAAAGGCAGACAGAACATGGTAAAGACTGCTTTATTGCTGACAGTACACGTCAATAAATAGTGATTCCCAGAGAGCTCAGTTACTCATCAGATTCCTGGTCCATCAATTGCTGAATGCAATTGAACCATGTGAAGCCTGGGATGACGAAGTCAGTTCTGCTTCTTCGGAAATGCAGCCATAGCTAACTGATAGATGGCGTATGCTGTTCCTGAGAAACACATGAAAACATACTAAGGATTACACTCAATATTGCAGCTCAAATGTTAATTTGCCATTAAGACAAGCTTAATGGCTGGGAATACAGCTCAGAGGTAGGGTGTTTGATTTCTAGTGAGAACACACACACACACAACCCTCAATCAAACATAAAAGTGTTTTGATAGATGGTGAAATTTTAGAACTTAAAACAGTTTCATCATTACTTCATTCCTATTTATAAAGGTAGATATGTCACAATATCTTCAACATAACGAATGCAAACTTTTTTTAAAGCCCCTATTACTGGAGGCAGGGCAGTGTGAATGTTTGGGGAGAGGGGGTTGTGAACCACTAGAGACACTCATTGAAGGCTACCTCTATAAGAGCTCAACTACAATCCTGCCAGGTCACACCTGTTTGAGTGGTTAAAATACTCTTAGGTAGTATACTCTAACATGCTTATCTGAGATGCAGTGAGATGGCATATAGACAATCTGCCTATAATAAACACTGCCACAGCAAAAACAAACTGTCACTGATGCTCCTGTCCTGCAAACACTCAAACAACGTCTTACCACCAACTGTCAGAGCCATTGTGAGTCTGTAGAGGAGGGCATCAGAGGTCCCGCCCTTCAGATGCACTGGGATTCCATTATCCTCCTGGGTTAAAAAAAAGAAAAAAAGACATTGATACATGTGTCACTTGTTTGCAGTTAAGAATCGAAATATTAATTATTCATATAAACTTCAACAGCTCCTGAATTTAAATAATTTAAGAGGTTTACAATTTTTACTCTTTCTCTATTATTTTAAAATTACAAACATGTAAAACACAGCAACCCTTTCAAACTAATTTGAGACCTAATGAGGTCTTCTTGAGGAGTGTATAAACTTCAGAGCAGAAAAATATAGTCCCTGAATTCAACAATGTAAATATAAGATAACAGCCCATCGATCATTAGGAAGTCCCCCCCCTTTATAAAAAGCGGGGGCAAGGGGCTTTGGCTTATAACACTAGTCCGGCAGCTTTTATATCCACTTAAGAATTTTATTTTTAGGGGCTGGAGAGATGGCTCGGAGGTTAAGAGCACTGACTGCTCTTCCAAAGGTCCTGAGTTCAATTCCCAGCAACCACATGGTGGCTCACAGCCATCTGCAATGAGATCTGGTACCCTCTTCTGACCAGCAAGCATACAGACAGAACACTGTATACATAATAAATAAATAAATCTTTTTTTTTAAAAAGAATTTTATTTTTATAAAACATACATAATACTTTTACTACTTAAAATTCTACTTAGGAAAAAATTATAAATCACAATAAAACAAAAACCATTCACAATCTAATTACTGATAAATGTTAAGTGCTCTATTCCATTTGGCCTTTCCACAAGACATACCAACCATTAGCAGTATAGTCAGTATATGTCACCAGTTTTAATGCTTATATATACATATATATATCAATTTTTCTAAGTTATATGTACTTAATACACAAATGGCATTATACTATACAATGATGTTATACGCTATTTTCAAAAACAGTTTCTTAGTCCATTTAAATTTCTCTTCAATGGCTACATAATATTCTACAAGCTGCAAAATGTCTTAACTGAATTAGCCAATCTTTTAGTAATTTCTAGGTTGGTTCCTTAACATCTTTTATCAATTTTCTTACACACATGCATGTATTCTAAAGTGCCCTACAGAGGGCTTCTTAGACAAAAGGGCATGTGATTAGTTTATAATATTTCAACTACCAGCTCAAGCTAAACATCTGTCCCTACTATACTACTGCTTATCTTGTATAAAAATCCTGCGAATGGTTATATCTTTCTCCCAAATCTGGCAAACACAATCTATTTTAAATCTTTCTATTTAGACTGAAGGGAGTGGGGTTGTCACTCATAATCTGTTTGCTTTAAGAAGACTCAGTTTCAAGATCTGACCTAGAAGCTACAGTTTTTCAGTTCTAAAACAGTTAAAGTCAGGGTAATATAGCTTTAATCTATAAAACTGAAAAGACAATGACAGGGTTACAACCATTTCTTGGTGACACTCATGTGGTCATACAGTCCAGCTGCTGTATAAGTCTGTGCCCAGAAAAGGGCTGGAAGAACAGTACTGGCAGCCTTCATGGCTTTGATGGAACCACAGGCAACACTTTCCTGCTCCACCAGCAATAGGGGCCAGCAGGGGTCCTCCATCTACATCTCCAGAGAAGTCACATTCTGGCTCCATAGAAAGGTGTAGTCAAACCTCTACAGTTTCCCAATCTGCTGGACAGAAGGTCAACAAGACAATGTCTGCCACATTCCACAGGAATCTTCCTTGCCCTGACAGCTGTGGCAACCTTAATTTGCATTTCTTACAGACCTGCAGTTCTTTGAATAGCAATGATACAGCGATAAATCATATGGTTTTAGGTACTGATTTCTCTCATCAGGTCTTTTGAAGTTTCTTTACAAACCTTCTCCACCTAAGATTGTTTACTACACTCTTTCCTGCAGGTATCCTATAACATCTACTGAATTTCTGTAACATACACTTTTTGTTTCTGAGTCTTTTCTTATAGTTTATTTTGTTACACCTATTCAATTATTTCCCAAAGAATACCAATTCATCACAAATTACACACACAGACACACACAGACACACATTCATTGATCTATGCATTTTTCCCACCTCCCGAGGCACTTGCTGGAAATAGTCACCAAGAGAGTCCCATACGCTCAAGGTAATATAAAAGAGGCTCTAAGACGCAGACCTCTGAATTTATTCCCTAAATCCACCTTCTGAGCTCCATTACAAGTAATGATCACCTAAAATATTTCGGTACCTGAAACAGCTTTTGTTTCTCTGGAACTCTGTTTTCAAAATGCCTCCGTGAAGTAGTGCTGATGGTCCTCTGGGCAATCTGACGGAGGGCCTGAAGCAGAAATCCGCATCTAGTAACCAAGACTCAGAGCCTAAAGAAACCTTCAAAGGCAATTTCCAATCCTTCACACTTTGAAAGGAAACTGAGCTTTCAACCACATCTAACTTGTCAGAGATAAAGTCCAGGACCAGCACCCAGGGTTTCCAGATGCTGTCTAGCCTCTCCTCTGTGCTTCACACTATAATCTGCAGTCTCCGGAAGCCATTACCTACATAACCTGTGCCTGAAGTCAACCAGTAGTATTTTTTTGTTGATCAAAGCACAGTGATATAAAGAATAAATATAGACTATATTAAACCATTTTCATTTTGTATTCACCTATATTAAAAATATCTATAACTTGACAGTAAAATAAACCAATATTTTTTGTTGTTGATTTTTTGTTTGCTTTTTAAAACAGGGTTTCTCTGTGTAGCTCTGGCTCTCCTGTAACTCACTCTGTAGACCAGGCTAGCCTGGAACTCAAAGATTGGCCTGCCTCTGCCTTCCAAGTGCTGGGATAAGGACGTAACCACTGACAGGCTTTTACTTTTTTTTTTTTTTGGTCTACCAGAATGATACTTATTCAAAATTATTTTTGGAGTGGAGGGAACATGAAAGCCAAGTTCCCTACCAGCTATATTCCTAGCTATCTAAGAAAATTTTAATGGGGTGTAAGTCTTGTTTAAAAGCTTATAATGTAGGTTTATTTAAATTAGTAAACATGCATTTCACTTTCTAAATGGTATTGATGAAGTTATTAAAACTGTTAAATAATTATAAAAGATAATAAAATCACATCTTTTTAAATTCCGGAAAAAATATTTCACAAGCTCCAACTCAGAATCCCTATTACACTTCAGTCGTGAATATCCATTAAATCCCAACCAAAATTGAATAATTTAGTTCTTTAGCTTACTTCTGATGCAAGTAAGAACCATGTAAATTTATGTCTTTTCACTATGCCACAAAATAAAATGACAACAAAAAGGCACTTTTCTGCCTAGTGTTTTCTGGTGTCAAAAATCCCCCTCACTGGAGCCTACACTCTTATCAATAATCACCAGTTAACGGTAGTGAGCGGCAAAGCAAATTTGGTCATGCTCTTCCCAGCAACAACCAGGGGCGAGCAGTCGGAAAGGTCAGGGGAAAGGACGCGGCCAAGGTGACTCCGCATCTGTCTCCTGCCCCACTTCCAGCACGGCTTTCTGTCGGGGGTCCCTGAGTCTCCGCCCCGACACCCCAGCACCAGCCAAGCCCCAAAAGCTACCTACCAGCAAATTCCGCAACATCTTGGCTCAGCTGCTGCCCACCAACCGCGACTACTGAACGCCAAAAATCGTAAACCACCAGGCCGGAAACGGAACTCCCTCCTGGCGCTGCGCGTGCGTCCAGTAAGAGCGCTCGTTCCTGGAGGAGGAGGGGCTCGCGCTCCAGACCATAGAGAGCAGAAGCTGAGACAGAGCGGCTGCGAACGGCTGCTCTCAGCGGTCGCTCTAGCCCCGGCCCTCCGGTCCATTTGTACCACCTGTCTCGCCGCTGCTGGGCCGGCAGCCGGGTCCGGGACTAGGGTTAGAGGAAAGCCGACGCCGCCTGCGACCGGAGAGGCGTCATGTCTGCAGCCCTTCACTCTTTGATGAAGTCAGGCCAGGCTTTCCGGAAATTAGCTTGTCTTTTGAGCAGGCCTTTGAGCTGCTGTTTACAGACTGAAAGAACAATGGATGACCAAACTTCGTCATGCAAGCTTAAAAAAATACAAAAGCTTCTCAACACGAATACAGTCCAGTTTGGGGGTTTGTTTTCCACAGATGAAAGTGGGGAGTGTTAGTCTTTGTGCTGAGAACATACTGGAAAAAAGCAGTGTTGGTATCCACAGGTATCTAGCACTTTCTCGCGCTAAACTTCACGTGCTGGAAGCGCTTCCTGTGTTCCCAGACTGTGAAATTGGCTTCATTGAGTCTGGGAAAATGCTGAAAAGAGGGGAGTATATTTTTAATTGAGGTTCAACACAAACACCGACTGCCTCTTGCTTTCTCAGATGAACAAGACACTACACTCTAGAGTTGCGTATTTTAAACAGGCTGTCGGCGTTTTGCATCGGTCTTGCTTAATTATTCCTCCTTACAACTGCCTTTGTTCGCTCTGCTCATCCACATATAAGTACAAGCAAAAACAATCTTCCCAGCATTACAAATGTCTTTCCACCCCTTTGCAAACTTAGAAATTACCTCATTGCCATTTCAGGTAAAAGCTAATGAGAAATGGATTCAACAATAGTAAATAAAAACTGGTAATGCTTAATTCCTTCAAATCCTAAGGTATTTTTTCATAAGCTACTGAAGGGGCTCTAGCAGGCCCAAACATGGCTCTGGCAGGCCTTGCCCTTCCACCATTCCCTCTTCCTTGCTAAAAATTGTTGAGAATTTTTTTTTTTTTTTTTTTTTTTACTTCGAGACAGGGTTTCTCTGTGTAACAGGCTTGACCGCAATGAAACTCACTTAAGTAGATCTTGAACTCACAGACATCCAAGTGCTGGGATTAAAGGTAAATTACATTCTTAAAGTTAGCCACTGAGGTCTATTATTTGGACACTTCCTCCTCCTAAGGCTGACTACTAAGGTTCAGCTATCGAAGTATTGAACTTCAGCAATCAAAACTCCCTTTAGGCTCATCTAATTAACACACCCAGTAAATATTAAACACCTCATCCTAACGGGTTTCTCCCTTTACCTTTATAGACTACTGCCATTTGCATATGGGCCATGTTTGTCTCCTCTCTACCTAGAAGCAGTCCTTTGTCCCTCCCAGACAAATATTACTTTCTCTCTCCCTTGTTCCTTTCCCCTTCTCCTTCATTCTCTATCTCCTATTTTGGTCTCTTATTCCCTGCTTTGTCCCTCTGGAGCAAATAATCTCCTTTGTGTTGAGAACTTGGTCTTGGGGTATCTTGTGCCAATACCTGTCCTTTTATCTATTCTGTTAATTTGCCCAAGTTACCTAACACAGTGCAATTTTTCTTCCTTACCAAGTTTATAAATGCCCATCACGACCGACTTATTTTCTACCGCCTCTGAATTATTCAATGTAATCAAATCTTTGAGCATAATTAACATATATGCCAATAGTTGGGGTGTGGGGAGTTTTCTACATTTATTTTCTATAATTGGAATTCATTAGTTTGTGCATTTTTTCATTTTACCACAGGCTATAAATTTCCCAAGGAAAGACTATACTTACCGTTCCCCTAGCGCTATTAAATTAAAGGTAGACCCACTAGCCAACCGTGAATTCATACTGTTTGATAGACCTAGGAATACTGACTGTCCAAAAAGAACCAGGAGTTCACATTAAAAGGACCTACTGTCGATACAGATCCTTATAGTCCTGTCACTTAGGAATATAATTTTCTCTTGCTGGAGCATTCTGTCTACAAACATGTTCCATTTTTTAAATATTTATTTATTTATTATGTATACAATATTCTGTCTGTGTGTATGCCTACAGGCCAGAAGAGGGCACCAGACCCCATTAAAGATGGTTGTGAGCCACCATGTAGTTGCTGGGAATTGAACTCAGGACCTTTGGAAGAGCAGGCAATGCTCTTAACCTCTGAGCCATCTCTCCAGCCCCCATGTTCCATTTTTTTTTTAAAAAAAAAGCACATATACAAAGAAAACAATGTTTACTATCCCATTCTCATCTTCAGAACAAAGACTTCTTTAAATTTGTGTGCCCTTTCTTTGGTACTAATATTTTTTTAATTCCATTTTAGGCAAGCGTCTACATTACCAGCAACAGATAACACAGCTGCTCAATCCCTTAGAGCTTATCTTAAGACCAACAAGGCAACCTGAGTTTGAAATAAGGGGCTTTTAAGTTAGGCTTCCATGCACAACTCTTCTGAAGTCCTATTTCACACTGCTCCTTGTAGTTTTTGTTGGACCCCTCATGCTTTCAACAGCAAAATGTGAAAGTGTCCTATAGCAGCACAGTAAAAACAAATACCTTGGAAAACCAGTAGTTTGTGACTTACTTAGTTTAAGCAGATGAAAAGCTTGGGGTTTCTAGATTAATTCATACTAGTCAGTCTATCCAGAAATCCATGGATAGTAGTGTGAAACTCCTTGGGAAAGGGTGTGTGTGTAGCCCAGTAGAGTCTGGGCACAACCCCCCATATCCATTCCACCCCAACAGCAACAAATGGAGATCCAGGTTTATATGGAATAATTACTAGTTTTGTGTTATTAACAGATTAATTCAATGTTAATCATTCTTCAAGAGAATAACCTAGAGCTCAGGAGAAATATCAACAAACACACATTAAGATCCACTGTAAAGATGGAAGTGAAGATGGTAATTTACTGGACGGCACAGTATTGCACATCTTAATCCTAACGCTCAAGAGGCAAAGGCAGGTAGAGTTCTGATTCTAAGGGCAACCTGGTCTACATGTAGAGTCCAAGCTCATCCAGGGCTACACAATAAGACACTGTCTATAATAAATAAGACATAAAAGTGCCTTCTTTTGTTCCAGAAGTGTGTGTAAGAGTCCAGAACACAATCTCTAGAACTCCCAATATAGTCAGTAAAACTGACCCCTTGTCAGCTTGACACACAACCACATCACCATTAGGCCATAACCTTTCCTTTCTTGTTCATCCCCCAAAATCTCACAGTAATATCAACATCACAATATAAAACATTACAAATTTTTGTTTGATGTGTGTGTATGTTGAGACAGGGTCTCTCTCTCTCTCTCTCTCTGTGTGTGTGTGTTTGTGTGTGTGTGTGTGTGTGTGTGTGTGTGTGTGTGTTCTGTGACAGGGTTTCTGTTTAACAGCCCTGGCTGTCCTGGAACTCTGCCTCCCAAGAGCTGGGATTAAAAGCATGTACCATCACGCAGGGCTTAAAACATTCCAACATTAAAAATTCTTACAGTCTAAAAATGCAAACACTTGAAAGTTCAAAGTCTCTTTAAAATATCCGAAACTTTCTAAAACTCCAAA
The DNA here is from genome assembly GCA_004026605.1 of Ondatra zibethicus. Lineage (NCBI taxonomy): Eukaryota > Metazoa > Chordata > Mammalia > Rodentia > Cricetidae > Ondatra > Ondatra zibethicus. The sequence continues at coordinate 20,501 of PVIU01009559.1, read as the reverse complement.
GTCTCTTTAAAGTTCAAAGTATCTCAACTGTTGGACACCTGCATTATTCCATGAGGGAATAACCAGGGCCCGGTCACATCAAATAAAAACAAAACCAAAGTCCAACAATATAAATTTTAATGTCAGAATCCTGGGATTTACTCATGATCTTCTGGGCTCCAAAGGACTTGCCAGTGACATTTCTCTGACTCTGTCGTACACAATACATAGACTGTCTCCTAGGAGGCACAAGCCCTAGCAGCTGATGCTGCTGTCCTTTGGTGGTCATCCTAACATAGTGACATCTCCAAAATATTGGGGTCTCCACTGCAACTGGGTTGCACCTTTATTAGGAACCTCACCTGGGCTCTTTTCAGGGACTCTGACCTTACTACATGGAGCTACACCCAAACTTCCATCCATAACTTTATCAGTCCTAGGGCTTCTAGGACTACATTGGGGCCACACATTCACCAATGGCTTCTGCCTCAGTTGCTCTCCATGACCCCTTTGTCTTCAAGACCAGGGCCACCTGGCAAACTCTTGCACAAGTTGGTTGCCAAAATGAGATGCATCCTTGGCCCTCTCTGAAATACGGGTCTTGTGGACTGACCCCAAGGAAATGCTGCTGCCCCCCATCACCCCTCCATGATCTATGTCAGATGTAGAGCAGGCCAGCCTTGAACTCATAGAGATCCTTCTGCCACTGCTTCCTGAGTGCTGGCATTAAAAGCTTGTGCCACCAAGTCCAGCTACTGGTCTCTTCTTAATTACCACCAATTTTTCAACTGATAATCAGCATCAACTATCCTAGTAAAGCTAAGGCTTTTACTTGGTGGTACTTGTTAATCACAGCCAACACTTAAGTTCCAGCTGATCAGGCTCAAGAGTCTTTAAGAGACTCTCAAAACTTCTGAAATTTTTATAACCCAGGCCTTCATTGTCGTCATCACTGTACTTCCAAACTGGCATACAACAGTCCACTAAGCTCTCAGCACTCAACAGTTTTTCTAGTCCAAAGTTCCAAAATGCCCTCAGAATCCTCCCGCAAAACATGGCCAAGCCAAGCCTATAAATATCCTCATTATCTGGTACAAATTTGTGTCTCAGAGTTTCTACTGATGTGATAAAACTCTATGACCAAGAGCAGCTTGCAGTTTATTTCAGCTTACATTTTCACATTACAGTCCATCACGGAGGGAAGCCAGGAGAGGAACTCAAACAGGGCAGGAACCTGAAGTCAGGACCTGAGGCAAAGGACACAGAAGAGTCCTGCTTACGCTTGCTCCTCATGACTTGCTCAGTTTGCTTTCTTATATATACCCAGAAATAGCAATGACCACAGAGTCTGGGCCCTCCCCACATGGGACTGGTATGTAAAATGCGATTGTTTTAAAAAATAAAATTAAAAGAAAATAGCCCACAAGCCAGTCTGGTAGCGGCATTTTCTCAACTGATGTTCTCTTCCCAAATGACCTTAGCTTGGGTCAAGTTGACAAAAAAAAACCTAGCCAAAATACCTAGCTTGGTATAATTTTTCTACATGCTTTCATCCCTCACTTCTTTTACTTCTCAAAACAAAATGTCAAGTAGGTGATGAAATCCCAATTTTACAAATAGGAGACAAAGCAATCTAAACATACAGCTTGTAAATGCTCAATAGCCTATGGATCCACCTTTAGACTTTGTATCAAATCTTTCAGATAGTGAACCGAATGCAGCGCAATTCTGACATGCAAGGCTAACTCTAATTAAAAATGAAAAGGCAAACTACTGCTTTATAAGCTTCGGGTGTAAAGGAAAGCAAGCACACTCCAGGGATTATTATAGAGTTTTGGTTCTCGAGTGGGGAGATGGAGAAGCTCAAGTGTAACTTGACACATACTTGTAAAACTGTATTTCTGCATTTCTGGTGTTTGAAACAACGTGGCATGTCAGGCCTGAAAAGATGTGAAGAAAACGTTAATTTTCTTTATTACCAAGACAGCAAAGATGGTGCCTGACTTCAGGAGTTTCTCCTGCTTCCTCCTACTGCAGTAAAAAAAGATGAGAGGAAAGGGCACAAGAGAAACTGACAGACACATCATCCTAGACCAATCTCAAAATATCCTAAGTAAAATAGTTTCAAAAGGTTGCATATAGTGTGGTTCTGTTTATAATACTACTGAAGACAGATACATGTAGACTATATTGGTGGTTTCCAGGGGAAAGGGCACACAATGAGGATATGGTTCAGAAGAGTTATTGAACAAAGTAGACCTGTTTGATACTCTATTGTGGAATTAAAACTCATATAAGTATACAAAGCAGGAAAAAAAGTAATGTTTAAAATCTTAAAAGTTTAAGGCCCCAAAAGGCAAGGAGATTATTGATTTCAAGAAGTTCATGAAAAAAAAACAAAACAGATGTCCAAAAACTAAAGTGAACAGAGGAAGCTGTAATCGGAAGAAGCTGTAGGATGAAATCAGTATGAAGCATGCCTGTTGGTCCTCAGTTCCTCAGAAGCTTAGATCTGGAGCAAAAGTTACAGCAAAGGATAGACTTGGGGATGGGCCTGAAAACGCCCAGCTGAAAAATACACACAACAAAACAGATCTCTAAGGTGTATTTTTCACAGTCAAACTGTAATTCTGGTCAAAAGTCATGGTTTAGAAGCTTACAGGCCCCAGGGGTGAGGTACTACTATTATTCTGCTAAAGGGACACAGAATCAAAATGCCCTCGAAATTCCTATTTTTACACCCATAGATTAGTACAGTTAATCAGAGAAGTTTCTTCACACAGTGGATGGCAGTTAACACAGAAACTCACAACTGATGATGCCGAGAGTAAATGTCAATAGAACGTTCAGACAAAAATGGGACAGCTACATCACCCCCAACAAGACTCACCATGGAAATCGGGGTGGAAAGACTAGAAAAGCCAAAGATTGGAGAGAACAGAAACAAAATGCACGCGTGCACACACATACACACACTCGAGCATGAGGTACTAAAGCACACACACACACACACCAAACAAGACACAGGACAACTATATAGCAATCTGAGAGGGCCAGCATCTAATATCAGATTCTTCAAAAGTTGTAGAGAGAAAATTGCTTTTGACCTGAAACTCTATGTGTAGTCAAGCTATTAGTGAAATATGAACATTTAAAGGATTTATAAGTAATTTCTTTTTAATTAAAAAAATGACATTTATTTATTTTTGTGTGTCTGTGTGTGTAAGTCTCTGGGGAACAAAAGGAAATTTCTGTTGAATTATTCTTTTTCATCATAATGGCTTTAGAATAACTATCTGACTTTGTAAGCTGCACATAACTTTCTTTTATATATAAAAGCAAATAAAGTCACCATGGTCTCATTTGGTTTTTAGACAATGTATTTATTTTAAAATTTCAAATGACATGATGAAAAATGTGCTTTTCATGTTTACTGACTGATGGGTGCATGGACCAAAGCGAGCTTTAAAATATGTTACCAAATCATCCAAACTCTACAACAGGCATTTATACATCAAAACTTTGTAACAGCAACACCTTTACCCCCTAACACACTTAGAACTACCATGTTCATAAAACAAAAAGCCTACAACTTAAAGAGCAGATGTAATAACCCTCAAGCAGTGTTTCTTCCATGCAGACAGCTGAGCGTAATTGCCAAGTCCCACCTCTCACCTGTTCCTGCTTTGTTAGGGTTTTCGTTTACTGCCTCCTTGACTTCATTGCTATCACTGTCCATTCCCCTCGATATAATACCAACTTTAGCCAGTCTGCCTGGAAGTTGGGTAACAATCTCACCACTTCCTGGTAAGAATAGATGATCTTCAGTAACATAAGTCTTGTGATTATGTTGTCAGTGATTAATAAATATAATAATTTGATAATTGATGACATTTTATCAAATGCACACATGGAAAAGTTAAAACAGTGGTTCTCAATCTTCCTAATGATGCAACCCCTTCCTCATATTGTGGTGACTCCCCCAACCATAAAATTATTTCATAGCTACTTCATAACTGTGATTTTGCTACATTGAAAATAGTAATATAAGTATCTGATATGCAGGATATCTGATATATGTTCACTGTGGGGGTCACGACCCACAGGTTGACAACCACGGATTTAAAACCTGGTCTCCCTAAGCCTGGTTAAAACTGAGCACTAACCATTAGCAAGAATAAAGGGACATTGTTATTTTAGTAAGACACTTAAGCATAGCACAATTAATTTTGTTCACTTTTATTAATACAAACAAAATGTTAACTTTTAATATAACTAAGGTTACAAATAAACTCTGTCACTATCCAATAAACAAATAATAGTCACTTGACTCTTAATTGAATTATTCTCTATTAGAACAGTTATTTTCTCCAGTTTATTTTAAACTGCCTTATGATTTCAATGAAACGTCTTAGCTTTTGCTTACTAAATTAATTTTTTTCAGTTGGAAAATTTCTCATGCCAAAACACTTCCTTGCAAATTAAGGCATTTTTCTGAGCCTTCTGCTTAGTTGCCTTAATGCCATCAACTTTTCTACACAAGAATGTCCCATTTTCTTCATATATACAATAGTATTTGATTTCCAATGACAGGAGCCAGGGAAGAATACAGATCATCAATGCACTTGTAAAACAGAAAGTTTCCATTGTACTTTTAAAGACCGCATCTTCTCCAGGGTATGAAAATGTTAGGTAGGCCTCTCCAGTGCTTCTTCAGACCCCTTGGCCCAGGCAGAAAGATGCAGGTTAGCAGTCCTCTTTAAACAGCACTCACTCTGGGAAGACCGGCAGAAACATCTCACTCTTATGAAGAATCCCCCAAATAAACTGAATATCACATGCAAGAGGGACAATTTTCAGAATAACAGCATTCCGAATGACTGACAATAGTTTTAGAGAAAGAAGAACTTATGTCCTGAGAAATTTTTGTATATCCATCAATCAAGTAACCCATGCAAGTAATATTTTTTAAGTTAAAAGTCACCATGAATTACAATCTCTTTTAACAGAATTTCACATCATACAAAGCTTAAGTGTGGCACATTTCTACTATGAACCATTGAATTTTTTGTTATTTTAACACATATTAATTTAAACTGAAACATTATTCAGACTTTAAAATATAGCCGAAGGAAATCATAACAAAGTCTAAAAACCCAAGTAATTTACTACATAAATATGAGTTACTTTAGTATAAAAACAATTAAGTGATTTCAATGCAATGAAGTCAATTCTGATTAATACATACATTTTCATGCATGTGAAAAAATAATTTACATTCACTTCAGGAATAACTTCCACAGCAAACAAATTACAGCATTTATTCAATAAAGGAATATTAAAATAATTCTAGTTAGAAAATAAAATAACTTCAATCAGATATATTATAATTTTTTATCATGTATATACTCCAAATCCCTGCGCCCCCCAAAAAAAATTTAAGTAGGAAATGTATAGAACATCTTTTTTAAGGTTTATCTTAGGAAAACTAATCAAAACATTACCTTCATTAAAGAGAATATATATACATATCCACATTTGTTTGACCTGTATGCGAAAATTTAATGAAATATGGAAGAAATTAGGATTTCAATTTTTTCTGGGCTATAATATTAGCACTAAGTCAAAATACTTACCTGCTAAGTAAGAACAGCTTGAGGTATTTCCAAGGCAGAGCAATTATCTTAACACTACACACCACAATAATGAAAAGTCTCTCTTGAACATTTACACCTGGTTTACAGTTGACAGAGGATGAGGGTTTGCCAAGCAGCTGTCCCATCTCACCTAAATTCTTTCTTTCCCTACAAAGTATAAGCTTCCAGGGAGAAGATCACATAAAAACATTTCAAGTAGCTTGGACTCTGGAATGCAACATTTTAGTCAAATTAAAAGGAATTTAAAATTCTATCCAAGACCTACCTGACCTCTTTAGATATTAATAATTTCTATACTGGACAAGTGAAGTACATTTTCTGAAATCAAAGTCATTATCAATAACTATAATAGAGAAACCGAACACATGAGCACCTCAACAAGGAGGAGCTTACGCCTTTACACACGAACAAGGAATGAAGTGCTTTACTTATGTTTAGACTTTCTGCAATCTGAACTGGAACCAAATTTCAAAAGGTTAGTAAGTCATTACACTCCTACATCTCAGAATCCCTTTCTCCACACAGTAGGCACACGTAACCAACATCATGTCAATGTAATGTTATCAACACAGCACAAGTGTTTAAGCAGTAGACTCATTTACAGAGCTGTATGCATCACACGTAGCCTGTCCCAATAAAAAGCAGACATTAGAATGCCATTTTAGCAGTTACAATATTGATATGATCAATATAACTAATTTTTATACCAGTCATATATTTTCATAAGTCATCCATATGTAAGAAGCAAAGGACAAAGGCTGTTTTGTTTTTTAAATTATGTGCCAACTTCAAAATGACATACTAACCAGACATCAGCATTCAAAAGCTAGGATGAACAGGACTGGCCTTGATGCACATGCAGTAGATTTGTTTTCAGAATATAAAATTAAATGGTGATGTCAGCAGTATTACTACTGTTTCTATATTTATGATTAATTACTAGTAGTACAACTCCCAGAAGGAAGGAGATGGATCCAATAGTGATGTAAGCAATTCCCAAAAATGGATTTTTTCCTCCCATCCACGAAATAGTGCTTAAGATCATCCGTTTTCGTCCATCAAAAGAATGTACGGGATAATCTGACAAGGGTATAGGAAGACTTTTTGTCTGTGGTACTTGGTATTTAAAATATAAATTTTAAAGTTAACATTTAAGGCCTATAATTCACTTATATAATTCTATTACATGAATACCTTGTTTGTATATTCTGAATCACAATAAATAGAATAGACAGACAGACAGGCAGACAGACAGATGATGGATGGATGGATGTATAACTGTATTCTTTTGTTGTTTTCAAGACAGGGTCTCACTATGTAGCTCTGGCTGTTCTGGAACTATGTAGACAAGGCTGGTCGTGAAGTCACAAGAGATCAGCCTGATTCTTATTTCCAAGTGCTGGAATTAAAGGTATGTGCCACTATGTGCTACAAATAAAACCAACTTAAAAAAAATCTAATTTAGGAGTTGGGCAGTGGTGGCACACGCTTTTAATCCCAGCACTCGGGAGGCAGAGGCAGGCAGATCTCTGTGAGTTCGAGGCCAGCCTGGTCTACAAGAGTTAGTTCCAGGACAGACACCAAAACTACAGAGAAAACTTGTCTTGAAAAAAAAAATCTAATTTAGAAAAATTTCTCCATATATAACTAGACACTAAACCCAGGGCAAGGCACTCTATCCCTGATAAACATTTCCAGACCTGATCTAGTGAAATAATATTACTAGTAAAGGACAAAATGTTTTATCAAAACAATGAAATTCAGATCTATATAGTATCTCGGGTAGTTTTACTCTTTTTTATTACCTAAGAGAGACTAAGGCTTCAAAGCAATGTAATATGGAAAAATATGTCAGATGAGCAGTGATGATGCCCACATAGGATGTTAACAGACCAAAAAGCAGAAAAGAATCTGAAGTCTTAAGCTCAAAGAGCATGTTTAAGCATGTAGCCACAAGACAGAGCAGTCTACATAGAGGGTCACAAAGCATGAGGCCCAAGTTTTAGCCGGCTCACTTGATGCAATAACAAAACCCATGTTCTGAAAGAACTGACAGCTCAGACAGTGCAGAAGTCAAAAGTGACTGTTAAGGAGGGGCCACGGAGGAGAGAGCAGTGTGCTGGGGTGAAATATTTACATGGCCCATTCTAGGGTGCTGGCAAGAGAGGAGAGAAGACAAAACTAACACTACAATTTAAACTGAAACGCCTGAAAAAGGGCACAGCTGCAGCATGTCAGGCCACAGTCTGGAGGTGTGGCAGGCCCCACTCTAATTACTGAAATCAATCTTAGCCTGAGGCAAGAATCATGATACTTACTCTAACTCTCCAAGTACAATATCAAATCAACTATGTCCTCCTTTCTCCTCTTCCTCTAAAAGTATGAGCTTCCACTTTAACTCCATTCAACTGTGCTCTTGCTAATTCCTGAAGGTCCCTGAACCGTTGCACTGTCAGTCTGAGATGTCCTGCACTCTTCCTCAAAGTGCTCCCAGTCCTCTTTCTGCCCTTTATGACGCGCTCCAGACCTTCTCCTGTCTTCTAGAGTCGGCTACACTCTGGCAAAACTGCTCCTAAATGGGCACAGTTTCAAAACCGTGCTGCGAATGTACTTATGGTTTACCCAGATAGTAAAAAGTGCTAAAATCCAACACACATTTAAAACATTAATATTTGGGGATCTTTATGTTTACAGTGTATATTTAAATAATTGGGCAAAATACTTAAAAACACTGAACTTTGTTAAGGATAAAAGGAACTGTCCAGTATTTCTTTTTTATAAAAGTCTGCCTCTGGACTAAAAAGATGGCCCAGTGGGTAAAAGCACTTGATATACAAGCATGATGAAATAAGTTCAATTCCTGGAACCCATACAAAAAGGTGACAAGAAAAAAGTCAACTCCAAAGTTGTCCTTTTACCTCCACACATGTACCCTGGCACATGTGCACAAATCATACATGAATACATAACAATAAAGATCTTTAAAATTAAAAATGGAAGTATGAGATTCTATATTCAACTACTAATACCACAAAATAAATAAATCTAGAGTACAAAGTAACACGTCACATAACTGACATAAGACAATGAAACTCTTTTAAATTTTATGTGTACACACAACCATAAAAAAAGGATACTGTATGTGATATTCAAATAGTACTGTCCAGCTGGTAATGTTGGATGTAAATCATTTCTCCGCTCTATAAGACGATACAACTTACGAAAAGTAGGTAACGCTGCAGTACGCATCCAAACAATGAAGTCCTCATTTATGAATCCATTATTATCCTCATCAGGGTCTAGCATATAAACTGGTTTATGCCAGTTTACTGGCTTTATTGTATCTTAAAGATAATTTGGGAGGGAGAGGGATGTGAAAATAAAATATTCAATTCTATGAACACTTTCAACGAAAATGCATAGTACCAAAAAAGAAAAAAATACAAAACACAATCTGAATATTATTAAAGGTACAAATATATCCACATCCTAAGGATATCTTAAAATCTAAAGAAAAGTCAATTCTATCTATAACAAACCCAAAAAGACAACTGATATCTCAAGAGACTACAAAAAGGATACTAAATAAAAGGCAGATTACTTAATGCAAAAATATAATGTTAAGAAACACATGGGTCAGTGAGACAGCTCAGTAGGTAACGGCACTTGCCACCAGATCTGATGAACAGAGTTCAACCCCCAGGACCACATGGTTAAAAGGAAGAACAGATTCCCACAAGCTCTTCTGACTTCCACATATGCACTATTACACATGCATATATATATATATATATATATATATATATGCTTATAAACACACATACAAAATAAATATATAAATGCACAAATAAATTTTAAAAAGAAATATTGCATTACAAAACTAAGGCAGCACAGAAGCAAAAATGTATGTGCATTATAAATGAGGGCCGATTAAAACAAACTCTGTTGCAGTTTGTAAAGACTACAGCTGAAGGGGCTGGAGAGATGGCTCAGTGGTTAAGAGCACTAGCTGCTCTTCCAGAGGTCCTGAGTTCAATTCCCAGCAACCACATGGTGGCTCACAACCATCTGTAATGAGGTCTGGTACCCTCTTCTGGCCTGCAGGCATACATGCAGACAGAATATTGTATACATAATAAATAAATAAATAAATATTAAAAAAAAAGACTACAGCTGAAAACACCAAAGAAATTCAAATCACAATGAAAAGCACACATTTCCTTTACAATTTTAGTACATATGAACATTTACATAACTTAGTATAATGCTGAGAAAGAAAATGCTGTTCTTTAAAAAAATAAATAAATTAAGCCGGGCAGTGGTGGCACAGCCTTTAATCCCAGCACGAGGGAGGCAGAGGCAGGCAGATCTCTGTGACTTCAAGGCCAGCCTGGTCTACAAAGGGAGTTCCAGGACAGGCTCTAAAGCTACAGAGAAGCCCTGTCTCCAAAAACTAAAAATTAATTAATTAATTAAGACTCTGAAGACAAAATTTCGGTTACATTACTAAAACTACTAGGTTTTGAACAATAGGGGATACTGGTCATATTTTACCTTTAAATTTTTCTTCGAGGCTTTCTTTTCCAGGTGGATTTCTGAATTTCACATTTTTATCTGTCCACCAAGCAATACCTTTTCTCTTCAAAGGAATTGGTACAGGTGTGGGATCAGATTCATTGGCAACCAGAAACAATTCTAATGTATCTAAGCATAAGGAACAGAAGCTATTATTAATATCTCTAAAATCCATAGCATCTTATTTACTCTATGAGAAATGAGAATCTGGGACTTGCTCTGAAAGTAGCTGACAGAGAAGGCCCAGGCTTAATGCACGTCCTTTCTAACAACTTTAGAATCTTCGTTTACTAGACATCTAGGTCACTTTCCTGAATGGCTAGCTGACATTAGAAGATCAAGAATTTTAATATCACTCCAAATAAAAGGGTAACAGCATCCTTTTTCTCTTCTCTTTCTTTGGCTACTGTTGAATTCCTAACAGCTCCTGCCTTTCCCGTTTCCTGTACTTGGTAATCACACATGGTATTCAGTTTCTGAAACATGGTTGGTACAAATGAACAAGTTCTGTTGAACCAGCTATCAGGGACACAGTGTAAAAACACACAAAAAAATACTTCATTAATGTTTATATTCTAAAATGATACTATTTGGGGGGCACTGGGTTAAATAAATTATTCAAGCTAATTTTACTTGTTTCCTTTGAGGGTTTTTAAAATAAGTACTAGAAAATTTGAAATACTTTGTATTTATGGTTTGAATTATATTGCAATAAGGCAATGCATATCTAAATAATCAACTATAACTCCCTTCTAATGGTATAAATCAGCAAAAGTAGCTCTGTGGTTTTTACTTTTTTATAAGAAATAGGAAGATTCTATTTTCTTCTCAGAGATAGAAATCTATTTTCATCAACATTCAAAGGGAAGCCACAGAGAATTTAAATCCTATTCATTATCTGAGTATTCATCTTGAAGGTGAATTTCATAATTTCATTCATATTAGTAGACTATTGCATAGTTTCCTGAGTGCACTCAGTCTCCTAACCATCTATCTACATGGATGTTTGGATCTAGCATACCGTTAAACATGCTGTTGGCAATAGCTCCACATGGAGCAATTGGTTTGTCTTCATTTCTTCGATAAGGTTCACATTCCTTACTTGGATTCTAGTTTCCAAGACAAAAAAGAAAGAGAGAGAAAGAAACTATCATCTAGATCTCTGGAGAAATGATGAGCTACTCCTAATTACTAATTAAAAATTCTGCCCCTGTATTTTCCCCACCCATAAAATATATGAGTCTGTAAAGAAAACAAGCTCTAAACTAACACATTTAAATACTCAAAATATTCTTTAATGTCACAGTACTTTTTAAATACAATGCTCATTCAACTAGATCTACATAGCTATTCATGACTTAACATATTAATATTTTGATTTTCCTATCAACATAGAAACCACAACCACAAAGATTTCTGATTGAGAAAATCTAAATGACTTATCAATCCAGCTGTGATACTCAATAAAGGGCATAGTAGCTGGGAGTAAAGACATTCTAGCCTCATTTATAAAAACTGAATACAACCAACACTTCAAATTTTGTAATTTGGAGTTAAATCTAAACAATAAGACCCAAACAAAACACACTTACACATCATTCATCAGAACCCCATCCCAAACAGAGCTAGAGTACAAACTCCCAATGACTACTAGAAACGAGCAGGGAGTGGTGGGCTCGAGAAGTTATTTAGTGATAAAGCATTTTAACTAAAAACTTCTGTCAAAATTAGACATAACAAGTAATACTTTAGCTTCCCATGAGATTACGTACTTTAATATTTCAGAATTAGTATTTATGATGCTCCTATTTCACAGATGCCACATTTCAGTATATCATCATTCTACTTACAAGCAAAGCACTAGGGTCTCCATTTAACTGGCTATCATCTCGAGATTTCACATAACGACGATGATTTTGATAGAAGTTAGACAGTCCGTAATACATAAACACATTGCCCTAGAGAAAACAGAAAGGGAAAAACTTTTTAACAAAAAAATTTTTGTTTTATATTTTGTAAAATTTAAGCAATCAGTACTGGTGTGGGACAATGATCTGTATTTTAAATAAACGCTGATAGGCCAGTAGCCAGGCAGGAAGTATAGGCGGAACAACCAGACAGGAAGTAGAGGCGGGTCAATGAGAACAGGAGAATGCTGGAAAGAGGAAAGCTTGTCTGCAGCTGTGACCCTGCCACAGAAGAAGCAGGATGTGACTGCCTCACTGAATAAGGTACCAAGCCATGTGGCTAACACAGACAAGAATAATGGGCTGATATAAAAGAGTTAATAAGAAGCCTGAGCTAATGGACCAATCAGTTTATAACTAATGTAGACCTCTGTGTGATTTCTTTGGGACTTAACAACTGTGGGAAGCAGGCAGGACAGAAAACTGATACTGAGGTGAAATAGCAACAAATTATACAACAAAAACTGTACAATTAAATAGAAATAAATTCATAGTAGAACAACTATACTCTAGCTCTTAAATTCTTAAGTTTTAAAAGAAGGGGAAATATTACTACCTTTGAATCAGGTACTGAACTAAGCAGTCCTAGGTACACTGCACTAACTGGCTTAGGAAAGCTATTTACCAAGTACTTAATAATCACTGGGATTACAGTTTTGATAGAGTATTTGTCTGGAATGTTCACATGTAAGGCCCTGAATTCAATTTTTAACACCACAAAAGCAAGCAAAAACACAAAAATAAATCGTGCAATTGTAAATAAAGTCAAAGAAGTTATACTACAAAAACACGCAACTTTTAAACTATCTTTAAAAGTGTTGTGTGCAGTCTGGAGAGATGGCTCACTAGGTAAAGTGCTTGCTGTGCAAGCATGCGGACCTCAGTGTGAATCCCAGCACCGACATAAAAGTCAGGCATGGCAACATTCGTCTATAATCCCAGAGATGGAGAATGATGGGGATGGAGGGAAGGGAGGAGATAGGCAAATCCAGGAACCTTCTGGCTAGCCAGTATTTAAATGACAAGCTCCAGGTTCAGAGAGAAACTTGTCTCATAAAATAAGGTGACAGAAACATATGCACACAGCATACTGCACACCTACACACAAACATGCACAAATTATTATTATCATTAAAAAATAATATTGAAAAAATATTAGTGTACTCTGAGCTACTTTTAATATAAAATTTTCTCTAATTCAGATTGGTTTTTATCCAATCAGCATCTGCCTTTCAGAAAAATGATCTGAAAACTCCACACACACACCCCACCACTACCAAGACAGCGTTTCTCTGTGTAGCTTTAGAGCCTGTCCTGGAACTCATTCTGAAGACCAAGGCTGGCACTGAACTCACAGATATCCACCTGCCTCTGCCTTCCAAGTGCTAGGATTAAAGGTGTGTGCTACCACCACGTGCTTAACTTTTTTAAAAGATTTATTTGTCTATTTATTTATTTAATGTGTATATGAGTGCTCCAACTGCATGTACATCCTTACACCAGAAGAGGACATCAGATCCCACTATAGATGGTTGTGAGCCACAATGTGGTTGCTGGGACTGAACTCAAGACCTCTGAAAGAACATCCAGTGTTCTTAACCTGAGTCATCTCTCCAGCCCTGACCTGAAAACTTTTTATTTATTGTCCAAATAAACTGTAAATGGAATGAGAGTATATAATTTCTACAGGATGTTACATATACTATTTTTCCTATTTATTAAATTTTAAAGTCAGTGTACCAAATTTTTATAATAGCATTTTTATACATATATATCCTTTTACTTTGCTAATATTTTTGCTCTGCCTCCCACCTTGCATTGGTCCCCTTCTGTCCTCCAAATATTCACCCCCATGCCATAGACTGCTAGCAATTAGTAAATTAGTAGTTGCTAAACTATATTAAGTTATAATGCTTTATAATAATAATAATCAAGAGTGGTACTCTTATGGAGTCAACTTTAAAAAATATATTGGGGAAAATAAGTAATACCCATATATTGAATTAACTACAAGATGCTAAAAAGCCATCTGATTAGCAGTAGGAAAAATGTTATTTCTCCTTTCTGATTACAGCCTCTCTAGAGAGAGAAAGAGAAAGAATGGAATATAAAGAGAATATATATGTATATATATTTTAAAGACTTGAATACTGATGGATTTGGTGGAAGAAGCATGTAATCCCAGCATTCAGGAAGCAAATGGAGGATCATTAATTCCAAGCCAACCTGAGTTACAGTACAGCAAGCCTAATGCTGACCTAGAATACATAATGAAATTGTGCATCAAAAAGTAAATAAATGAATGAAAATATTGATTTTTAAATAGCAAACCATAAACTCTTCCACTCTACACAAAAGAGGAGATAGGAGAACTTCAAACTTGTTCAAACTCTCCCATTTCTTCAATTTTGCACAGAACTAAGACTTCCAGCATCTTTATAGTTTGCCCACCACACTGAAACTACACTTTTCAGTCTTCTCTCAAAAGAGTTTTCACAGCTTTGTCCAAAGCCAAAGGCACTGTTACTTCAGTGCAAGAGCATCAATAACCACTAGATGGCTTCCATCCACCAGAAGCTACTAAAATTATCACTACCTGTAGAAAATCTAAACGAGGAAACTTAAACCTTGGCATGAACTGTGTAACAGCTTTGCTTCCTGAAGAATGTTTTTAAACTGCATTTTCAGGTAAAGAGCAGGAAAAACTCTATCCATGCCAATTCTGAAATTTTATGTCCTTTCCCATATATGCTCAGTTACCAAGAGCAGAAACCAGTATTAATACTACATGGGTGCACGAACACATGCACACACCCACACAAACACGGGCTGTGTCCAAATACCAAACTATAAAATATCAATAAAGTTTTAACTTTAAAATACAAGCACAAGATTTCTACCATTAAAAATGTGGCTAGTGAATATCAAAAAGATTCCTTAAATTTTGTCAACAAAATATTAAAAGGCAAAGAATTCAAATAATGTATTTAGTTATCAGATTTAATTAATTTAATTATGCAACAACTAGATATATAGAACAATCTTCAAATGTCTATAGATTCAAATAAGCTAAGCTGATTTCCCAATACAAATTAAGAATCAAAAAAAAAAACTATTAGTATTCTGTAAAGCATGCCTTTTCTAACATAATACTTTAAGACACAAACCTCAAATGACTGTTCCAGAGTGAAGTTAATGGTACAAACACAAGATGTCACATTCGGAGACAAACATTTATTGCAGGGGCTGGAAGGTTCTGTTCCAGTGTAATCAATCTGCAAGAGAAAAAGGTTGAGCAAACAGTTCCTTGGAGAAAGAGAAACCTAAACCTTACATAACCTACTATTAAAAGAAAAAGTAAGTCCAACAAAGCAATGTGCATCCTAGACAAAAACTGCTACTGTGTCCGTTAACAATGTGAGGCATTAAATACGAAAGAAGCTTTTGTGTACTGTTTTCAAAGTACTCCCTTTACACCCAAAGAAATCTATGTACTGATAGAACGGTAAGCATACGATTCGAAAACATGACTTATAAAGATGTAAATGGCTACAAGCTCTGAACTACTAAAATTCCAGGTTCATAGAGATAAAAACTTTTCTTCTTAAATATGACAATTTTAAATACTCTCACAGTCACCTCTGTTTTCCACAGAACATTTCCAAATTGAGAAAAACAGAAAGAGGGGAAAGAAGGATGGGAGGAGGGAAGGAAACCTATGGGCTCAGAAAGTAACTCATGGTAGAACGCTTGCCTTGCATGCACAAGGAACGTACCTGATCCCCAGAACCATCAGAAATTGCAGAATACCTTCTCCCCACCAAAAAACCTGGTGCTAAGTCTGTCACCAATTTGACCTTGGTTCCTGCGTGCTTCAGCACAGGAATATCCCAGTGACTGTAGTTTCTTAGTTACTTGGGTGTGCCCTTGATTCACACCAGAGTTTACATGAAAACAAGATTATTCACTGGTCCCAGAAAGACCAAACCTGTGATCAGGGGCTTTGGCTCAGCAAAACCTCTATGGAGAGAAGTAGGGCTGTAAATGTATAGTTAAACTACTATGCAGCCAGTATTCAATCAATTATGCCTAATCATGCACTCCTGCACTTCAGTCATATACTGTTACACAGGGAGCTTTCTGGTTGGTAAGGCACAGATATGCTAGGAACTTGATGTACCCTAAGTACATAGGGAGAAGGCATGGAAGCTCTATGTTCAGACCCCACCCTTTGTGTTTCTTCCAAAAACCTTCCTCTTCCCTAGCATATGGCATTTTAAGGAGAACAATCTTGTGAGAGGCAGGGAGATAAGATCATGGGAGCCCCCTGACTTTGGAGCAAGAAGTGTGTTTAGCCTAGGGAACTGCTTTGTATCCAAAGTAAGGCCAATTACTAGGGACTATGCTTTGAACCTGTAGCATCTGAAGCTAACTCTGTCAAAACTAAATTTTACAACACCAGGTAAAGTCAGAAGACCAGCCCTCACACCCAAAATTCTTCTTTTCCATTATAAATAAGAAAAAAATTAGACACACTTTATTTTTTTTTTAGAGTACTTTTAGTAGAATCCCCATATAGCTTCTGTGTGTCAATGCACAGGCTAACCTGTTACTTTGGTTAGGAAGTGTCACCTCAAAAGAGCCTATATGTTGGATCTATTTTGTGATGCTCTAGAAACTGAGAAGTAGGCCTGGCTAGAAGCAAGCAGCTGGATAAGGTCCTAGGTAGTAGCATCCTGTCCCTGTCCACCTCCTCTAACTACTTCCTGCTCACCATGACTAACCGCTGCTACATGTTCCTGCTGACCATGATGCTCTGTCTCATTTTAGACACAGGAACAAAGCAAGTCATGAGCTGAATGTCTGAAGCTGTAAGCCAACATGAATGAATCTTTCCTTCCTTGAGTTGTTTTGCTCAGGTAACTAGTACATCCACAATTAATATCTTCCCCCAAAGTGAGCTATTACAACAATAAGTGAACATTGACATTATCATAATCTTAAATTTATAGTTTAAGGCTCACTCTTGGTTGACAATTAACAATAGAGAATTATATATACTATAATATAAAATACTTCAACTGACTTTAAAAAATTTCTATCTAGACAGGTGGTTGTGGCACATGCCTTTAATCAAGGCCAGCCAGGTCTACAAGAGCTAGTTCCAGGACAGGCTCCAAAGCTACAGAGAAACCCTGTCTCGAAAAAACAAAGAAACAAAAAAATGCCTTTCATCTATTCATTCTCTGTATTAAATCATAGTAAGCACTGCCTTTTTTACTGTCCTCACAGTTTTATCTTTTCCAAAGTCGGAGTTATACTGTAGGTAGCCTTCGCATACTGGCTTCCCTTGGTAATCTGCACTTAAGTTTCCTCTACATCTTTGCAGAGTTTGATGTACTACAGTTTATTTATTCACCTACTAAAAGACCAAATTGGTCTTGAGTGCACAAAGATCCTCTTGCTTCTGCCTCCAGAGAGCTAGACTAAAGGCATGTACTACCATGCCTAGCAGTCTACAGTATTTTTTTACGACAGTCCCAAGTGGTTAAGACCCTTTCTGTCTTCTTTGAGGACGTGTCTAATCAGGTCTTGTGCTCACTTTAATCAGGCTGCTTCGTTTTCATATTTTAAGTGTTCTTTAACAATTACCAGGTATTATTTTAAATTATTTTCTGCCAATCTATGACTTATCTTCTAAATCTTGATAATAATAAACAGTCCAAAAATTTAAAATAAAATAGTTACCTTTATAATAGAAAAAAATTTAAATTAAAACTTGTACCTAGAAAACAGAACCACCATATAAATTATAACGTAATTTTTGAAAACCTACAATGGCCCAAGAAAACTTGGTTTTATCAAATTGTTAATGTTTTGTACAATTTTTTTCACAGAAGCTTGTTAACTAGTAGAGCCGTGTTTTAATTGTTTTTCATTGCAAATAGCACCAATAAACAAGGCATGTAACTAAAAAAGAAAACTAAATGAAAACAGGAAAGCACACATGAATTTCATTAGACCAGCATGCTACAACTCTGTACCAAAGCCTGCTTGTACATATCAGTCCACTTACATACTAAATTTATGTCAGAATAATTCACAAAGGAAACTGTATTTTTAATTTCACATTTTCTTTCTCTTAAGACTTACCTAAGAAATAAGTACAGAAACCTTTCAAATCACCCTGTTTAATTTGACCACCACTTGTTAGTAATAGTAAGCAAAGAGATAGACTTAACTAAACAAAAATAATCTGATGGAATTGGAAATCAAATTATACTTTAGTATAATAAAACTTTGTATTTTATTATAATAATAATTATTAAATATCAAATACTTAAAACAGATAGCTATAACATTCGTCATGAACTGCTGATTATAAAAATGCATTAAGCCGGGCGGTGGTGGCGCACGCCTTTAATCCCAGCACTCAGTAGGCAGAGGCAGGCAGATCTCAGTGAGTCTGAGGCCAGCCTGGTCTACAAGAGCTAGTTCTAGGACAGGCTCCAAAGCTACAGAGAAACCCTGTCCCGAAAAAAAACCAAACCCCCCCCCAAAAAAAGCAAAGCATTAAAAGTTACATCTTTTAACTTCAAGCAACTCTGAAAACAGTGTTTTTAAAAGTCATTATAATTAACCTTTAAATTTTAATAGGTGTAAGGCACAGTAGAAGGTACAAGAACATAATAATGACATATTGTATCATCAACAGTTGACAGTTTTCCTTTATACACATATTTTATCCTTACCAAAATCCTACTGTGCTACTTCCATTACATAAAAAGAACATTCTCAGGAACTTCCCATGTGCTAGTCTAGACTCCATCATCTCTGACTCAAGCCCAATCAACACTCCTACTAAACACCTTCACCCAGGAACTGTCCTTCCACTCTACCATCTGGGAGACTTCATTAGCAAAGACAAAAATACAAAGAAAGCTGTCAACTGGTTGGCACAGAAACAATCATTAGCAAAGAATCAGCACTTTTTAGAAGAAGTAAGAATTTGAACAAATTCAGGAAAAGAAAGAAAACTATATAGGCAACATTGGAAAAGAAATTTTAAAGATGATGAGAATAAACTACATTGTGGAGAATTTTCAAGATTGAAATGAGACAATGCTAAGGAAGGAAGTGAGCCACAAAGGCATGCATAGCACATTTTAATACTTTTATCGCATGTGTTGTGTCTGACATATACGCATTTAATACGAATCATCTTCAAGAATAGGGGCTGAAGACATGGCTCAGCAGTAAAGAGCTCTCACAGAAGACTCAGCTTCCATCCCAAGCACCTACATGGTGGCTCACAACCACCTGTAACTCTAGTTCCTGGGGATCCAAGGCCCTCTTCTGACCTTTGTGGGCACCAGGCATGCATATGGTAAACAGACACACACACAAGCAAAATACTGATACACATAAAATAAATAAATCTTTTAAAAAGTAGGTGGCCCTTGCCAGGCGGTGGTGGCACACACTTTTATTCCCAGCACTCAGGAGGCAGAGGTGGGTGGATCTCTGTGAGTTCTAGGCCAGCCTGGTCTACAAGAGCTAGTTCCAGGACAGGCTCCAAAGCTACAAAGAAACCCTGTCACAAGCAAACAAACAAAAAACTTGTGATTATGATTATTTTTCTTATTTTAAATTAGAACAGCACTTGGTTCAATCCCTAGCACCAAAAAACCCTGAGCACCAAACCAAATACACAAACCAGTCCTTAATCAGGTGGATCTGATGCTATTTTGCATTTCTGAACTGACTTAAACTATAAGGCACCCCAGCAGGTGTACACAGAAGCATATAGGGTAAGAATTGCTGCAGAACGGGGGTGGTGTCAGGTCCCCATACATGTGGTGTGAGAAATGGTTTCTACCAATCACAAATACTCTACTTTCTTTAAAAAATATTTAAAAAATTTATTTTATGTATGAGTACTCTATCTGCATGTATTCCTTTATGCCATAAGAGGGCATCAGATCCCACCACAGATGGTTGTGAACCACCATGTGGTTGCTGGGAAATGAACTCAGAACCTCTGGAAGAGCAGCCAGTGCTCTTACCCTCTGAACCATCTCTCCAGCACCCCCTACTTCTTCTTATGCTTCAGGCAATACGATCCATGTTATGCCAAGCCCAAGGCACTCTTAACAGTGTCCTTATGTCACTTTATAATAATGATCCCTGTTAAAAGCCAAACCTGCTGGTCCCCTCCCACTACCCCCCACCCCTCCTTCCTCCCCCTTCTTCCTTGAAAGAGGGCATGGTGCCCTGCCCTGTTGGAAGTCCAAGGCCCACCCCCATCCCTCCTGGCCTAGGA
>PVIU01009558.1:59894-75584 GCA_004026605.1 Ondatra zibethicus | reverse complement strand
AGATCCATTCAAGGCCCTAAAGAGAATATAAATTCCCTGCTTCTGAAAGAAAATGACACTGAGAAACAAATCCCTTTGTTCCTCTTGGAGTCCGACTTCACACTGCTAACAGAGCCAGCACACGACTGACTTCCTACTTAACGTTAGGAATGGTCTACTTCCTTCTGGACTGCAGCTGAAATGTTAGGCAATCTTCAAAGGGACGGGTGGCTAGAGGATAAAGCAGGGCATGGAGGGCCATGGCTGGCCACAGCAGTGGAGCCTTCTGAGTGGAGGGTGAGACCAGCCTGGGGCTGGCTTGCTGGAGTAGACAACAGAAGGAAATTTGCAGTCTGCACTTATTTCTCAGTGTTAGAGACAAGTGTCAGTCAAAGATATTGCACACAGTACCAGAGGCATGTAAACCACCAACATAGCTTGGGAAAGAGTTACAGATGGAGACAAGTGCCCAGAGGTCCTTAAGGAACAGAAAAGAAAAAATCATTCTCCATCAGGTAGGAGTTACTAAGTGAAACATGCTTATTCCTGTCCAATGCTCAGGGGCAGACTTCTAAGCAGCAAGTCTTCAAGAGGGTTTGAAGGCTGCCAAAGGCATCCTTCCTTCATTTTCTAAGTACAACTGGAACACTTCCCTAGCTAAAAGAGAGAAAGGAGCAGGGTGTGGTGGCTCACACCTTTAACTCTAGTACTCCAAGCAGTCAGGTGGATCTCTGTGAGTTCAAGGCCAGCCTGGTCTAGGTAGTGAGTTCCAGGGCAGCCAGAGTTACAATGAAAACCTGACTCCAAAGAGAACAAAAGAAAAAAAGGGTGTGTGTGTGGGGTGTCCCTATGCTACAATCTGGCCTGCCCAGTTTACAGGAGAAACTGTTCATTGATGCACTACTTGAGCTGTACACAAGCCCCAGGTTCAGGCTGACTCCACTTACTGCTGAATGATACTTGCATGGTACACACAGGGTTGGCTGTCATAGTAGAAAGGTCAGGCAGAGGAGTTGACTGCTGCAGGGATAGAGTCAGCATAGTCCCTCACCCTCCTTCACTCGTCAGTGTTGGCCTTCAGTGCAACTGCAGCGATGGTGTCCCTTGGGTGTAAGCCAGGCTTTTCTCAAGAGAGCCTGAATGCTCAGTTGAATTTTGAGGTCTTTTGTTTTGAGATGAAGTCTAGGTTCACCTGAGACTGACCTTAACTCCTGGGCTCAGGCTTTTGCGTAGCTGGACTATAGATGCGTTACTGCACCCACCTTGCTGCTTTTCAAGGGTAAGGAATGAAGTGATTCAGTATTAGCAATGGATGGGAATAATTTTTCTACCTAAGTCTTGGGATTTATTTTTATGGTTTCTGGGCCCTGATTTTACTGAATGGGTAATTTGTACTCTGTTTGCAGTCTTAGGACTACAGATATTACAAGTACCTACTGGTTCCTTTCCACACTTCTGCTCTTTTAAGGCTCCCTGAACAGTCAGTATTAGTAACACACAGCACAGATAAGGATAGTCAACCTGCTACCCTTAGTGCTCCTCTTCCCAGCCTTGGGAATGGAAGCTAGGTCCTTATATATGACAAGCTAGTGCTCTATCGGCTGCACTCCCGGCCCTGATGCTGTATTTATTTTAAAGCTTTTTCCTCTTGTGTTTGAACCTGTAAACCACCAGAATTCCCCAAAACCCTGACCATATCTGTGAACTACAACTGATGCCAACCTATAAGCTTTTTAAACATTTAGAAAAACCAAACCAAACCAAACCAAAACACTCCCCTCCCCCACACTTTGGCACATGAGCCTCGAGTTATTTGAGCGCATTTATCTTTCCTGCCCACCCCATCTCGACATTTCAGTCATCCTTTCCGGAGAATGGAGACCCTTCTGCCTCTGGAAAAGGTTGTCATGACACACTGATGTTTTAAGTAGCAAAAGGAGGAGGCACAAATGCTCAACTGGCCCCGGAAACAGTTCTTGTGTTTAGCACTGTAATTTATGCAATGCTGAGAAACTTTTGTACCAGATGACTTGTTTTAAAACTGCTGGTTGATTAAATATACATATAGACATAGATATAAAAATCACTAAGTCAACATTTGCTGTTTTCAATGTGAAAACGATAAAATGTAATTCGGAATAATTGTGCATTTGCCATAGGGTCCTTGTTAAAGGTACCATAAAAATAATAATTTTGTAATAAAAAACTCTTTTATTTTAGTATTGCCCTCAAGTTCAGAAGTTTGGAGCAAATGTACTAAGAAAGCAGTTTGGGAATCTACTCCCACCAGGGATCTGGAAGCCTTAAATTTAGTGATCCCCGACAGCAGGCCCAGGAAACCCGACAGCCATGTGCATGTCTTGCACCGTTAGCAGTACAGGGCTCAGCAGAGCCCCCAGCCCCACAAAACATCCAAACTGGACTCAAACACTGATGAGGCCCACCAGGGTCCCCTCCTCATCTCATTGGTGGTAGATGCTGGGCCCAGCCAACTCCTCACATAGAGCTTTGGGGCATAAGATGCTGGGCTCTGCCTTTCCTTGGGCTACCAAACAAGCAACTGGGGAAGGAGTAGGGCCTGGGTGGGGACCACTGAGCACCAAGGCTGAGGTGACCCAGGAGCTGACCTTCCACTCAGCTAGAGGCAGGCTGAGGACAGATGGCATTTCTGTGATGAAGAAGTTAGCTGTGCAGGAAGGAAGTGCATTTAAGGTTGCTCAGAAACAGATGGTAAACACAATGCTGCGGAGAGGAAGGAGGGTAGGAGGTGGACAGCTCCCTCTGCCTGCCTGCAGGTCGGCCATGTGCCTTGGGTCCTGTAGGTTAGCATTCATGCTTTCTGATGAAGTCTGCTCGTGAAGAAGCAGGAACACACCTTTCCTGGTTCTGGCAGGTACATAATCCCCTTGGCAAAGCTCTTTGTTGCCAAGTTCAGTTTTATTTGGACGCTGTTCCGAACCACTGTCACCGGAACTCATAGATGGGTGCACTGTGTTCAGGAACATGGGTCAGGTTGAGGGACTGATACCTGCAATAGGGGAGAGATGGAGAGAAGTGTTTTCTTGGGTATCCTGAACAGAGAAGGCTGGAGAACTCCACCCAGAGCCCCTGACAATTATACTCAGACTGAGGTGCTAAACCATTTTCAGTTATGTATATAAATGTAGGGTCTCACTGAGCAGTGGTGGCACATGCCTTTAATCCTACCATTCAGGAGGCAGAGGCAGAAGGATCTGTTTTAGGTCATCCTGGCCTACAAAGAGAGTTTCAGGACAGTCAGGGCTATTACACAGAGAAACTTTGTTTCAAAACCCCCCAGGAAAAAAAAAATGTAAGGTCTCACTATGTAGCTCTAGTTGGCCTGGAACTCCCCATGTAGACCAGGCTGACTGACAGTGATTCATCTGCTTCTGCCTCATGAGTGCTGGGAATAAACACATTAAACATGTCTCATTTTGTTATATTTTTTTTTCTATTTGTGTGTGTGTGTGTGTGTGTGTGTGTGTGTGTGTGTGTGTATACACATCATGTGTGTGCCTGGTGCCTGTAGAGAATAGAAGATGGCATAAGATCCCCTGGAACTAGAATTAAAGATGGTTATGAGCCACCATGTGGTGCTGGGAATCGAACCAAAGTCATCTGGAAAAGCAACAAGTTCTCTTAACTGTTGGGCCATCTCTCTAGGCCCCCATTTTGTTATATTTTTAAAATAAGGTCTCGGTGCCCCCTCGATGCTCTTAGCTGAGTGTCCCGCGGGGCCCGAAGCGTTTACTTTGAAAAAATTAGAGTGTTCAAAGCAGGCCCGAGAAAAAGAAAAATAAATAAATAAATAAATAAAATAAGGTCTCGCTATTCAACTCAGCAATCCACCTGCCTCAGCCTCCAAGTAGTTAGGAATGCAGGTGTGCACCTTACTATGTCTGCTGTGTTAACTCATCTTATAAAAGTCGAGTTGGACCTATCTAGTTTGTTCCCTCTGTGCCTTTTTTGCTGTTCCACCAGTACCATGCAAAAGAAATGTTTTTAGGTAATTTGCTCTAATCATGAAATAACTGTAACACAGCTCACAAAAATAGGTAGGCGTGGTGACATAGCCTTTCATCCCAGCATGAGAGAGCAAAAGCAGGCAGATCTCTATGAGTTCCATCCCAGCCAGGGATACAGAGTGAGAACCTGTCTGAGATAACAACAGAACCCTGAGTTGGACCTGGAGGTGCAGGTCTGTAATCCTAGCTACCAGGGAGCCTGAGGCAGGAGAATCGCAAGCTCCTGGTCACCTCAATTCATGATCATCACAGTAAACTATGTCTACAAACAAACACATACACAAAAACAAACAACAAATGTAGCTCAGGCCCCAGGTTCACAAAACAGACCCCAATAAGCTCTAAGGAGAGATGGAGGTCACCACTTCTGACTTGTAATTCTGTATTTGTGTTTAAAGAATACCAATATATGATGTCATCGGACATACTTCATGCATAGCAACAAATATGCTAATTCTCATAGTACCCAAAGAGACACTGGAGAGAAGAACCTCACAGCGTGCCATGAATATCTCCCCTCTCCTCATTGCTTCTCACTTCCTGAACCACGGCTATAAGGTGGGATTGTCACAGGGCCTGGAGGTATCTGTTTCTTCCATCAGTAGGAATCTCAGAGGATCAGGAAAGAGGTGGACAGTCCCCATGTAGGGACAACTCCTGGGTCCATTTTAATTAATGTCTGAAGCTTAGCTCTCCCTTACTTGCTTCACATAACAGCAAAGAACAGTGAGAGAGCAGCTTATTTTTAATATATATTTTAAAATATGGGCTGAGGATGTAGCTTAGTAGTGGAGAGTTGGCTTAGCATGCTTGGGGCCCAGGGTTACACCCAAGCACTAGAAGAAAAGAGAAAAGAAAATCAAGCAAGGACTATGAGGCCAGTGAGATGGCTCTGTGGTAATGGTGCTTGCCAAGTAGGCCTGAACAGCTGAGTGTGAACTACATAGAGGTGAAGAGAGAACCAAGTCTACAAAGCTGTCCTCTGTCCTCCATGTGAGCACCATGATACATGTACCCACATAAACATCATATATATATACATCATGTGCACACACACAAAAATAAAAAAAATTTTTTTTTTCAGAAAGGCTGACAAGGACTAGAAAGATGGTCCAGCAGATAAGAGCATTGGGGTTTGGTTCCTAGTACCCACAAGACAGCGCACAACCAGTTCCAGGAGATCCAATGCTCTTTTCTTGCTTCCATGGACACCAGACATGCAAGTGACGTACAGATACACATGCAGGCAAAACATTAGGCACACAAAATAAAAAATTTTAATTAAAAAAAGGAGCAAGATGGCTCATTGTATGAACCTGGTGCCAAGACTGAAACCTGAATTTGGAAGCCATGTGATGGAAAGAAAAGCCATCATCTTCTGTTGTGGCATACATGCTACTGAACAATGCGTACACCTACCCCTCCACACCACACAAATAAATAAATAAATAAATAAATGAGGTGCTGGAAAGATGGCTCAGTGGTTCCAGAGGACCTAAGTTCTACTTCCAGCATCCACGTTGGGCTGCTGTCAACAGCCTATAAGTCTGGTTCTAGGGGATCCAACCTTTTGGCCTTTTGCAGGGCATCTTCACTTATATTCAAAGACGCACTAACAATAAAAAATAAAAACAAATCTTTAAAGAAACCCCAAAAGGACTATGTACTAGTTTTTAGGAATATGCGACATTAAATGACAATGCCAACATGTGCTGGGGGAACGACATGAGCAAACTGAAGCTCTCAAGTCTTTCTGGTAAGAATATCAAATGGCACCGTCTCTGTAGGAAGTTGGCAGTTCCTTAGAATGGTAAACAGAGACTTAGCATCTAATCAGCACTTTTACTTGCATGTATATGCCCAAAGTAGAAGAAAACAGGAACTCAGAAACTCACACCTACATTCATAGCAGTACGACTTTGATCAGCCAAAGATGAAAGCAACCCAAGAGTCCTTTCACTGACAGAAGGATGGACATTTGTTTAAATGATGCACAGATATGCAACGCAGAACTTAGTAATAAATAAAAGCTCTAGCCTAATAATAGTGGTTGTGCTGGATGGTTTTATGTCAACTTGGCACAAACTAGACTCATCTGAAAGGAAGGAACCTCAACTGAAAAAAGGTCTCTACGTGATCTGGCTGAAGGCAAGCCTGTTGGGGTGCTTTCCTCATTAGTGATCAATGTGGGAGGCCTAGTCCATCGTATGTGGTGCCATACCTGGACTAATGGTTCTGGGTTCTATAAAAAAGCAGGCTGAGAAAGCCAGTAAGGTGTATACTCTTCCATGGCCTCTGTATCAGTTCCTGCCTACAGGTTCCTGCCCTGACTGCCTCTGATGATGGACTGTGATATGGAAGCATAAGTGAAACAAGCCCTTTCCTGTCAAAATTGCTTTTGGTTACAGTCATCACAGCAACAGAAACTCTCATTAAGATGTGATGCATACTTCTAACTCAGTACCTAGGAGGCCGATGTGGGGAGATCCACATAGATTCTAGCTGTAAGCTTGAACTATTCAGTGAAACCCTGTCTTAGCCAAAAAACCTTCCTATACATGCAGTGATAGGAGTGACTCCTCAAAGCATGCTAAGTGAGATGCCAGATACAAAGGTCAGACATTACAGGATTATGAAAAAACTCACCTGAAAACAGAATTACTGAAAGCCACCAACAAAGAATTTGAATTGATTTAGAATAGGGTTACTCATAGATAGAAAAAAAAAATCTGCAAGGAATTGTGTTCCTTTTTTTTTTTTTTTTTGGTTTTTCGAGATAGGGTTTCTCTTTGGAGCCTGTCCTGGAACTAGCTCTTGTAGACCAGGCTGGTCTCGAACTCACAGAGATCCACCTGCCTCTGCCTCCCGAGTGCTGGGATTAAAGCCATGCGCCACCACCGCCCAGCCTTTTTGTTTGTTTGTTTTTTGTTTTTTGAGACAGGTTTTCTCTGTAGCTTTGGAGCCTGTCCTGGAACTAGCTCTTTAGACCAGGCTAGCCTCAAACTCACAGAGATCCTCCTGCCTCTGCCTCCCGAGTGTTGGGATTAAAAGCGTGTGCCACCACTGCCCGGCTTCCATTTTATTTTTTAATCTTTTTTGTTTTATGAGACAGGATTTCTCTATATTGGAACTCATTCTGTAGATCAGGCTGGCCTCAAACTCACAGAAATTTGCCTGCCTCTGCCTCCCAAGTGCAAAGGCATGTGCTACTACTGCCCCATTTTATTTAACTTTTTATTATTGATGTGTGTGAGCCTGTGTGAATTTATGTGTACCACATATGTGCAGGTACTTGGAAGAGAAGGGTATTAGGTCACCTGGAACTAGAGTAACAGGCAGTTGTAAGCTGCCATGTGAGTGCTGGGATCTAAACTTGGGTCCCTTGGAAGAGCATGAAGTACTCCTAACTGCTGAGCCATCTCTTCAGCCCACAGTGTTCCACTTTCAGAGAAGAAATAATGCACTTCCTGGTATGGCTAACCCTCACAGTACAGCAAGAAGGCATGAGAATACCCTAAAAGATGGGCTAAAAGTTAGCCCTTGAGGTGGCCCTTCTGATCACAGGACTGGAGGAACATAAGGGAGGGAGGTGAATTTTCATGGACTCTCGCTCGTCAGACCAAGATCAAGTGCATGACAGGCAATGCCAGCTGGTAATTGCAAAGGTCACACTGTCTATAAGAAATGACATTAGAATTACTGCTAAATTTGTGAGGAATAAATATAAAACAATCAGGATTATTTTAAGTGTTCCTGAAAATGCAAGACTGCCTGAAAGTACAGACTGGGTGCTGCTTAGTGTTAGAACACTTACCTAGCATGTACAAGGTCCTACATTCCAACCCACGTAAGATTACATCTTTAGAGTCAGTCAGTCTGTCTGTCTCTCGAATACACACACATTTAGAAATAAGTCTAGAGAGATGGCTTAGCAGTTAAGAGAACTTGTCGGTCTTACAGAAGATTCAGGTTTGGTTCTCAGCACCCGCAGTGGCTCACAACCATCCCTAACTCCAGTTCCTGAGGATCCAATGCCCTCTTGTGACCTCTGTAGGTACCAGGTACACATGCAGTATACATATATGAATGCAGGAAATACATTCATACACATTAAATAAAAAGTTTAACTTTTTAACAATATTTAGAAATGTTTTTTTCTTTTACACAATATCCACTTTCATTTCACAAATTCACTCAATAGGTAAGAAAGAGTCCCTGTTCTATGTGAGATCATCTTAATGGCCTAAGTACAAAGAGTACACAGAATATGGAATTTGGACAGAGGGAGACAGAGAATCTCTTTTAGATGTATGGCTGGAGTTGAGGGCAACTTTTGCTGCATCGTCAGCCTCGGGGTCCTTACCATTCTGAACTCCGATGGTAGTAGTAGCCCTCTATGGAGGCTGCTGACTTCTGAAAGCAGATGTAATAGAAACCAGCAAAGGAAGCACCGCTGATGTCTTTGATTGTGTGGTCCGGGACAAGGAACTGCTCCTGCACACAGATATGGGAGCAGTCAATACCGTCCCTTTCAGTAAGACAGCAGAGGATAATGACTGCTAGAATAAAGGTCTCTGCCTGGTTTTGGGGTGGTGCTCATATGTTACTACAGCGTCCTACCTACCTCACTGTGCCCACAGGATCAGCCACTCAGAGGAGGGATCATCACTGGAGATCAAACAGACCAATTAAAACTACTTTTCTCCCTACTTGTCTGCCTACCTACCTCTTGGAGACCACCTGACAGAATAACCTGGAAATACATTTCAGTGGTTTCCAGGAAATGCACTGGGTTCTGAGTGCCTCTAATAATGAGTCACATCTATTGCAGTCTGTGCTCATTCTGAGGTGAGAGTCCCTGGGACACCTCACCAAAGCTCTGCCCTGGTCAAAGTCACAAGAACAGCACCATCTGTGCTAGACACACAACAAAGACAGGCAATCTACCATCTGTGAAAGGCTCATATTCCCTGGGAGATGGGGTCAGAAGCCCCAGGGTTTCAGGTAAACCAAAATTCAACGGGAGTGACTCTAAGAGAAATTGTTTGGAGACAACTCTAACAAACTGTTTTAATTTACTTTCCAGTGCTACAGTGAAACCCAGGACTTTGAGTACACTAGACAAATGTTCTACCACAAACTATACTCCCAAGCCTTTTCCAGCTTTTTTAAAATGGATACTCTTTTCTGCCTTATTCAACCTTCAAATTATCATTTTAAAGTTTAATTTAGGGCTGAAGTCTAGCTCAGTGGTAGAACACTTGCCTAGTATCTGCAAAGTCTGAGTGAAAAAATTAATCTAAACATCAATCCTAGTGCTTTAAAGGGTTAGTTGGCATGTTTCCAACTGTACAGCAGGCTGGAGAGGGAGGCTTAGTATGCGCTAGTGTGGGTAGAGAGAGAAGCTCAGTATGTGCTGGATGTGCTGGATAGCAGAGTAGGCTGGATGGATCAACAGACATTGGGTGGCAGAAGGGGCTAGAAAGGGAAGTTCACTGTATGTTCGCCTGTGATTGTCTAGTGAGGAAATGCTATCCCACTTTCCAAAGGATCAGCCACACAAAGCACAGAGAGCAACCGACCACTTTTAGATGTCTGGTCTTTATGAAACCTATGTGTCCTATTCAAGTAGCTTTCTTTATTTATTTTATATGCATTGGTGTTTTGCCTGCCTGTATGTCTGTGTGAGGGTGTCGGATCCCCTGGAACTACAGTTGCAGACAGCTGTGAGCTGCCACATGGTTGCTGGGAATTGAACTCTTCTAGGCCTCTGGAAGGGCAGTCACTGCTATTAACTGCTGAGCCATCTCTCCAGCCCTCTCAAGTAGCTTTCTTTCTCCTCACAGACCAGGCAATGGGGACTTGAGGTGGACTGGTGTTCCCAAAGTTCTTTCAAAACTTGTTTCATGGCTTTGCATTTCTGTGGCTGTAGACAGCATACTGCCCTAGCAGAGAAGCAGAGGACTCTCAAGCAAAAGGCCAATCCACTGAAGGACTAGTGGGAGTCAAGGACCAGGGAGGGAAGAACTTGTGCTTCATTCCTGGCTTCTCATTTCCTGAGCACTGGGTAGAGGATGTGGCTGGAGAGCAAGTCATTTTGATAGCATTTAGCTCGTGGTAGGATAGGATGCAGTGATGACTAAGTTTGAGGAAAGTTGCCCTGACTCCCCAGAACACATGGATGACTCATCCTGGAGTTTCACAGGATTCTTGTGTAGAACGAAAGGAAGAGGACACTGGGTCAGGGGTCAGGGCATACTGGAACAAATATGCCCACTGCCCACTAAACAGCAAAACCAGCTTACTCAGGTGTGCTCTGTAGCCACCACAGAACTGCTGTCTACAAGGGTGTAGGGACCTTGCCATGAAGACACATGTGTTAAGCACCTGGCATGAAGGCCCCTGTGGGAAGGCATAATCTGCAAGAGGAATATGTGTGGCTGTTCTAGGACCTGGCATGTGGGTGTTTGGGGAGATGGCCTGGGCAGAACCTTACCTTCCACCTCATGAAGACATAATCCCCGTTTTTCAGTTCTTCATAATCAAAGTCATCTGAATTAAATGATTTTGCATACTGATAAAAAGCCAGAAACTTGCCCTAAAAACAAAACAAGAGAGTCTCAGTGATCCATTAACACGAGGAAAGGTGGGTGCCTGAGGACATGACACCTGAAAAAGACAGATAAGTGGACAAGGCACTACTAGATTGTGTACCCAGTGACCACAGCAAGAGGGAAAAGTCAAAGGTGGGAATGGGCACAGCTCTAGAACACCCTATTATCAGATGGATTAGTGAGATTTCAGCAAAGCAATAGCGTAGCGCTGGGCATGGTTACCTCAATCCCCAAACTCAGCAAGCAGGCAGATATCTGTGAATTTGAAGCCTGCCTGGTCTACATAGTGAGTTCCAGGATAGCCAGGGCTACATAATGAGACTCTGTCTCAAAAACAAAAACAAAAAACCAAGAAAGAAAATACAGAAGGGCCGGGCGGCGGTGGTGGCGCACGCCTTTAATCCCAGCACTCGGGAGGCAGAGGCAGGCAGATCTCTGTGAGTTCGAGACCAGCCTGGTCTACAAGAGCTAGTTCCAGGACTGGTTCCAAAGCTGCAGAGAAACCCTGTCTCAAAAAACCAAAAAAAAGGGCTGGAGAGATGGCTCAGAGGTTAAGAGCACTGGCTATACTTCCAAAGGTCCTGAGTTCAATTCCCAGCAACCACATGGTGGCTCACAACCATCTGTAATGAGATATGGTGCCATCTTCTGGCCTGCAGGGACATATGCAGGCAGACCACTGTATACTTAATAATAAATAAATAAATAAATAAATGTTTTTTGTTTTTTTTTTTAAAAAGAAGGGCAAGGAGAGTCATGGTGAGTCCCAGCACTGAGGAGGTTGGAGAATCAAGAATTTCCAGCTATACAGGGATGTTAAAGCCCGTCTAGACTACATAAGACTATGCTAAAAAACAAAAATAGTGCTGGACATGGTGGTGTGCACTTTTAATCCCAGGACTGGGGAAACAGTCTAGAGGATCTCTGAGTTTGAGGTCAGCCTGATCTACACAGCAAGTTCCAGACCAGTCAGGGCTGCATACAGAGATCATGTCTCAACCAAACAAAAGACAAGCACACAAAAACAGGCCTGAGGAGATGGCTCAGTTAGTAAAGTACCTGTGGTGTAAGCATGAGGACCTTAAGTTTAGATCCCTACCACCCACAGAAAAGCCAGGGATGGTGTTGTGCACCTAGAATGCTAGAGCTGCTCTCAGCTTAGTGAAACTCTGCCTCCAAACTGTGCAGAACTACAGAGGAAGACATCTGGTGCTGACTTCTGGCGGTGTGTGCATGCACACCCTCCAACACATGTACTCAGACACTGGCTTGTTTTCTTCTTCCAGTGTGTACATCATAAAAATAAACTGAGAAACAAAGAACAGGACTGGAGAGTTTGCTCAGTGGTTAAGGGCACTTGTTGCTGCTTCCCAGCATTCACAAACAGACACGTAGGCAAAATACTCATACACATAAAATAATAAATCTAAAAACAACAAAGAGTCAGTCTGAGCCACGTCAGAGGAGGGGGTATAGGGAAGCCAGTGCTTCTGTTATAACATCGGGCTGTGCCAGCTGCTCAGGTGGCACTGAAAGGGTGATGTGTGTGCATGCTGTCATCCTTGGCACCTGCAGAGGACGGGTTCCCGAATTCCTGTACAGATACCAAACACTCAAGTCCCTCAGATAACATGCCTTGATCTTTATGCAACCTGTATACATTACCCTTTTATATACTTTCAATTGTCTCTAGGAAGCTGGAATGCAGTGGGGATGCTTGTAGACAAGTTGTACTGTACTGTGCAGAAAAAAAGTGAAAATAAAACAGCTTATGCGTGCTGAGACACACTTTTTTTCTTTTCTTAGTTTTTTGAGGCAGGGTCTCTCTGTGTAGCCCTGGCTGTCCTGGAACTTACTTTGTAGGCCAGGCTGACCTCCACTCACAGAGATCTCCAACTGCTTCTGCCTCCCAAGCACTGGGATTAAAGGTATCCGCCACCACCAATTGGATTTTTTTTTTCTTTTTTAAAGGGTTTTCAAAGTATAGCCCTGTCTGGTCTGGAACTTACTATGTAAACCAGGCTAGCCTCAAACTCACATTAGTCTGCCTGCTTCTGCCTCTAGAGTGTTGAAATTAAAGGCATATACCACCATGCCTGGCAATATATATATATTTTTAAGTTTTATTTTATGTGCATGGGTATTTTACTTACATGTATGTAGGTATGTGCACCAAGTGTGTGCCAAGGAGGTCAGAAGAGGCCCTAGAACTGGAGTTACAGACGGCAGCAAGCTGTCACATGAGTGCCGAGAACAAAATCTGAATCTTTTGGAAGAATAGTATGTGCCCTTAACTACTGAGCCATCTCCTCAGTTTGAGGCAGAGTATTTTTTACTATCATTTTCTTGTACTACATGGGAGAATGAATGAGATACTGTCCACAAACAGTTTCAATCTACAATCATCTGAATACACAAAATTTATGGACACAAAAGGACCAAAAAGATGGTCAAGACAGAGTATCTGTCTTAGTGCTATTCATTGCTATTACAGATTTTTTTCTTTCTAGTTTGTTTTTTCAAAGCACTTTAATACAGCTTGATATGCTAAGTCATAACTGTTGTCATGAAGAGGTGAAACGTATGGAATCCTGACCGCAACGCCAGCTTTAAGTGTTGCTAACAGGTAAATCTGAGGAGGCAACAGGACATCTAATTCTGGACTACAGCAGGAAAAGTGGTAGCACAGGCAGTTTACGCACACTGTGAACTCAAGGTAAACAAAGCAAGACCTTATCTCAAAAACAAAACTAGCTGGACATGGGGACATACACCAGTTATTGCAGCTCTTGGGAGGCTGAGCAAGAGGATCACCTAGATTTTCAAGCCAGTGCGGGTTACAGAGGAAGGTACCACCTCAAAACAAACAAACGCCCCTCTCCACAATAGCTGACTAAGCCAAAGGCTAGTGTGATAGGATAAAAACAAATTTTTGAAGATACAAGATGGGTAAAGACCCAAACATAAACCAGAGAAAAGACCCCAGGGCAGTGACTCTAAGATGTTCTGACATGCTCACCATTGGGGAATAAGGGCATTGCACACGTGACTGCTAAGGACAGGGAATGGATTTCTCAAGAGTGTCTGAATGGTATGTAGGTTAGGTCTATTAGGATGAACAGAAAGAAGCAATGTACTCTGCCCTTGCTGGGCCTCGTGAACAACATCTCCATTGCAGGTCATCCAGAACATGAGAGGCAAATGCTACCCATTTCATGGGGTTTCACCATACAGAGGTGACTAGAAAGGAACAGTAGATAAAAGATGACAGAATAGAGACACTGCCCAGGTTCTAACAGTCACACAGAGCAATGCACAGACCTGAAGGACTATTCTCATCACCTGGTATTTATGAGAAGGATTGGCAGACCTGGGGCAACTGTGGCTTGGGTTCTAATTCCTGCTGGGCCCCAGGGCCCCAGGTCTAGGCCTGCCATTCTCTAGATGTCTTCTGCTGCCCAGGGGAGAGCACAGCCTTACTCACCCAGTGTTTCCGATCGACATCTTCATCTGCATCCCACTTGCGAGTTAAGAAAGGGTGTTTTTTGCTTATTATTTCTCCTTCAAAGAAGGTCGTAAGGGTCGGATATTCCTACAGCAAAAGCAAATACCCAAGTAAAACATTAAATGTAAATTTCTGGTTGTTTTTGTTTATAGTATGCGGGCATCTAAACCCAGGAGTCCCTGCACTTACACTAAGCTAAACACTCAGACCCTGAATGAGCATTTTACTTTGGTCCTGGGACCTAAGACCTCAGGCCACCAGACATGTGCTCTCTTGTCTCCTGCCTATTTCACCTTTCAGAGATAACCAATCTTACTATAACTTCTTTCTTTCTTTCTTTTTTCTTTTTTGAGACAGGGTTTCTTTGTGTAGCTCTGCTGTCCTGGAACTCAATCTGTAGATCAGACGCCTCGAACTCAGAGATCCACCTGCCTCCTGAGTGCTGGGATTAGCCACCACAGCCTGGCTCCCATTCCATTTCTTAACAGTGAGCTTTAAAATACACAAATCTAACATCCTTCAAAACCTCAAACTCCTACACTAACAGTACTGATCTGAGTTTCTCATACAGATATGTATGTACACAAACTAAAGAATTAAGATGGTAGAGTTTCCTAAATGGAAATCTAATCCATGTTAAAAAACTACACTAATCCATCTTTGGGAAGGACTATATAAGCCAGGAAGTCCAAAGGATATTTTTTTTTAAAGGAACAATTCTATGCTGACTTCTTCTTAAACACTTTAGGCAGCATGTGAAGGTAACTATAACACACTCCCCCAAATATAGTAAATGACAATGAATTGGATCCATCATAGTCAGAAGTTACCAAAAAGAATCATTATTTCTTGGGGGAAGGCACAGGAATCCTGAACACTTAAATATATAGTGAAATTTAGGATAATTTAGAGATACAAAACAAACACAAACACACACACACACACACACTCACACTCACAAACCAGAAACACACCACCAGAAGGAAGGTTATTTGAAAGAAGAGTCAGCACCTTGAATCCCAGCACTCGGGAGGCAGAGGCAGGTGGATCTCTGTGAGTTTGAGACCAGCCTGGTCTACAGAGCGAGTTCCAGGACAGCCAGGACTGTTACACAGAGAAACCCTGTCTAGAAAAACCAAAGGGAGAAAGAGGAGACAGGGAAGGAGACCAACTAGTATGTCAGTTAAGAGTAAACAGGCTGGAGAGATGGCTCAGAGGTTAAGAGCACTGGCTGCTTTTCCAAAGGTCCTGGGTTTAATTCCCAGCAACCACATGGCAGCTCACCACTCTCTACAGTGGGGGTCTGATGCCCTCTTCTGGCATGCAAGCATACATGCAGCTAGAACACTGATACATAAAAAAGAAAAAAGAAAAAAAAAAAAGGACTAGCCTGGTGGCAGTCATGCACACCTTTAATCCCAGCACTCAGGAGGCAGAGGCAGATGGATCAGAGTTCGAGGCCAGCCTGGTCTACAAAGCAAGTTCCAGGACAGGCTCCAAAACCACACACTGAAACGTGTCTTGAACCTCCCCCCCCCCCCCCCCC
>PVIU01009558.1:0-59794 GCA_004026605.1 Ondatra zibethicus | reverse complement strand
CTCAAATTTAACTTCTAACACTTCACACTGCATACACAAAAAGTCAACTATTAACTAAAACAAACCACTTAGGTAGTTTAATCCAAATAAACTTGACATTTTATTATTTTATTTTTGAGACAGCACCTTTCTGTGTAGCCTGGCTGTCCTAGAACTTGCAATGGAGATCAGGCTGGCCTGGAACTCAAGAGATTTACCTGCCTCTGCCTCCCAGATACATTTGATACTTTAACAATTAAGAGAAAGCATAAAGAACAATAAATACAGGAACAAAACTCTATCAGCTTGTTACAGTTCTCTGTACCAGTCTAATTATGGTTATAACATACTAGGATCATAATTTGATAAGATATCAGTTGCACAACTCTGACTATACCAAAAGCTCATTGTGAATTACACGCTTTTTCCAAGTGTGCTGCTGCACATCTGTTACTCCAGTGGTCAGGAGTCTAAGGCAGAAGGATCATGAGTTAGAGGCTAGTCTGGGCTATAATAATGAGATCTAAATACAATAGGGCTATGGTGTAATGTCTGCTTCAAATACCAGAGAAATTTGCATTTTAAAAGGATGAAATATGAGCCAGGTGTAGTGGTAGTGCAGTGGCACACGCCTTTAATCCCAGCATTCAGGAGGCAGAGGCAGGTGGATCTTTATGAGTTCAAGGCCAATCTGATCTACTTAGTGAGTTTCAGGACAGCCAGAGCTGCATAGTGAGACCTGTCAAAATAAAACAAAACAAAGAGCTGAAATACATGATGTGTTAAGTCTGTTTATAAAGAAATAATATGGCACTAGAGAAGAATACAAAGCATCCTGTGGCCTGCTGAGGCCTTAAGAACCATATGCTACCTTTTACTGAATGCCCCACACAAGAATGGCACAGCTCTGTGCTATACCTGGACGGACTACTTTGGAAGGACAAGGGCCCAGTAAGGCCTCTCCGCCTACAGATCTGAGATTTGCCAGGAAAGATGAATCCCTGTAAGCTGGCCCAAGTGCAAGGTCATGCTGGCACCCTCCCTCAGGGAAGAGCTTCCCTTAGTAGAGAAACTTGCCCTGGGAAGAACTCTTAGCGCTTTTGTGTACTGTTCCCAGATTTCTAGAGCTACTTCAATTTCTTAGCAGTTTCCTACAACCCAACTGATTGGCTTTGAAGGGTCTTTGTTAAAATATCCTACAATATTACATATTTTGCTAGTTTTTTACGTTAAAGAGATATGTTCTGTACTCCATGAACCAATGCACTGGCTACCTTATTAATTGAGCATATCCTGTTTCAGTACATGTTTTCTCCTAGGACAAATCAGAGGTTTTTTTGGGGGGGAGGGATTTGTTTTGCTTTTTTGTTTTACTATCACTTCTGTCCTTCTCTGATGGGATATGTTTCTAGAGATGGGGAAGATATCTTCTGTTTGAATAATAAACTTCCCAGGAACTCATCCCAGCTTCCAGCATAGACAAGCAGAAGACGAGGCTCTGTGGGACACCACAACAGCACTCCATCCACATCTGGGCCGCAATGCCATCTACAACTTACTTTAACATGTCCCCACTTGGATGAGTTATCTGACAGAGCAGAGCAGTGGTTTTTTACTCTCCTTTAAGCCAAAGCTGAAAGGAAGAGACTTGAGAAATTAAAGGTCACAAATTCAGAAAAGAGCTGAGTGAGGTTTGCAGGCTCTGTTCAGCCCTGCCCCATCCTGCTGGTCAATCAGAACTATATGAAGCAATAAAAGCCATGACAATGGGACTATGGCTATACTTCTGGCAAGGAACTCAGTGGCCAGTTAGGCATCCTTCTTCTTCCCATTTAGCCACGAATGGAAAAGATCTATCTTCTAAATCTCAGGAGTCTAGAAGACAGAAAAAATGCTCTACTTTTACTCACCAGGCTGAAAACTAGACTCTTGTTTTTCACTGTTCCAACAAACCACCAGATTCATTCATTCATTCATTCATTTATCTAGTTTTCTGAAATAGGGTTTCTCCATGTAACCCTGGCTGTCCTGGAACTCATTCTGTAGACTAGACTGGTCTCAAATAGAGAGAGAGATCTGTCTGCCTCTCCCTCCCAGTGCTGGGATTAAAGGCATGCACCACCACAACTGGCTGAACCACAGGACTTAAATAACTTCAAAAACTTTACTTTTGTATAATTAATTGATGACAACCTCAAAGACTGTTAAAGTTATGATCTGGGTAGATGTTGTATTATTTATTATTTTTCTTTATGCACATGCATGTGCACATATGCCATGTGTGCAATTGTCTATGGGGTCCAGAAAAGGGTGTTGGGAGTCCCTGGAGCTGGAGATAGCAGTGTGTGAGCTATCTGATGTGGGTCCTGGGAAGCATGTCTCGTTATCTGCAAGAGCAGTAAATACTCTTAACTGCTGAACTATCTCTCTGGCTCTCTTTCCTTATTTTTCCAAGACTTTTGTGTCTGTGAGAGTGTGCACACACATTTATATAGGTTTGTGTGTTTATAGGCTAAAAAAGGGTATCAGCCATCCTCTTCTACCACTTTCTACATAGTCCTTTGAGGCAGAATCTCTTCCTGAACCTGGAGCTTATGTTTTCTTGGCTAGGCTGGAAACGAGCAAGCTCCAGTGATGATTCGGTCTCTGCCTAAGTTAGAGATGGGTTTATAAAAGTACACTGGAGGACTGGGGAGATGACTCAGTGATTAAGTAACTCAGACTGCTCTTCCAGAGGTTCTAAGTTCAATTCTCTCCACCCACAGGGTGGCTCACAATCATCTATAATTGCGTCTATAACTGTAATTCTATGGGACCTGATACCTGTACATGGTGTGCAGATGTACATATAGACAAAACACCCATATATGTAAAATAAATACACCTTTAAAAAAGTGCCCTGGATACAGCTTATTATATGGGTGTTGTGATCTGAAATCTGGTTAGCAAGCACTTTTGGCTGCTGAGCCATCTCTCCAGTCCATATAAGTTTTCTTAAAAAGGATGAAGACTGCTAGCTCCAGGGGCTGAGACAGTGTAACTCAAGTTTGAGGCCAACCTGGGCTATTCTGTCTCAAAAAACAATCATAAAAAATGACTAATCAAGCTGGACAATGGTGGTACACACTTTTAATCCCAGCACTAGGGAGGCAGAGGCAGGTGGATCTCTGTGAGTTCAAGGCCAGCCTGGTCTACAGAGCAAGTTCCAGGACAAGCACCAAAGCTACAGAAAAATGCTGTCTTGGAAAACAAAAACAAACAAACAAACAAACAAAAAGACTAATCAATCATGCTGTGATCAGTAAAGGGTATGGGTACAGCTCAGCTGAGTGTATGCTAAGACCCTTTATTTCATCGGAGTTCCATACCCAGGACCAAAGTGGAAAACTGTGTACATTTGCAAATGAGCAGACAAAACTACAGTATTATAGTCCTCATGGTCAAAGCATTTCAATGTGGGACTGCTGTTCTGAACTCTGTAAGCTATGAAGCAAGCCACTACTTTCCCGCTCTAGATCTGGCAATAAGCACTTACCTCTGTAAGGCCTTTAATCTTCAGGTACCCACAAAGGTAAGAGTTACCTGTGTCCACGTGCTGTAAAAAAAGGATAGTGTTATAAATGAACTGAACTGTTATAAATGAAAGCATCCTGGGGTGCTTCAGAAATCCTTTAAGGCCAGAGCAGGGAGGCCTAGTGGTCAGCTTTTGCCTGGCACAATTCAAGCCTCAGGTGCCTTTGGTACCTTCAATTCTGACTGATAATAAAAATTATCTCAGGGGCTAGAGAAATGGCTCAGTTGTGAAGAGCGTTTGCTGTTCTTCCAGAGGACCCACATCAGGTGGCTCATGACCATCAGTACCTCCAGTTCTAGGGCAGCCACCACCTTTTAGCCTCCATTGGCACCTGCATTCATGTGTACAAACCCATATGCAGAATACATAAGCAACATTAAAAATAAATCTTAAAATATTATCACAGGTTTCTCTCACTTACTTTGGCCAAATATTTCAAGAGTGATGTGCTTTCGGGAGCAGCCAGCCCACTCGCTCACTTCCTGTACACTACTTCTCACTTACCTGCATTCTTTGTGCACTGGGAGACACAAGGGCCCTCTCCACCTGCATACCCAGTCATCTCTAACCCTAAATGTCTACCTCTCTGCTAGTCAATCACTGGCTTGGGAGACCTATTCCTGCTGTTATTGACCCTAAGCACCATCTTGAATTATTTCCTTATGAAATGAGCAGTACATTTGAGACTACCATCTTAGGAAGAGTTAAAAAGGAAAAAATTTTAATTATGAACCAAAATGCCACCCAACATATTGCGAATGCCAGCTTGGCCTATTTCATAAACAGAATTGTTTTTTTGTTTTTTCAATGCAGGGTTTCTCTGTGTAACAGCTCTAGCTGTCCTGGAACTTACTCTGTAGATCAGGCTGGCCTCAAACTCAGAGATCCACCTACCTCCGCCTCCAGAGTGCTGGGACTGAAGGTGTGTACCACCACTGTCCAGCTTGACTTTCTTCTTCTTCTTTTTTTTTTTTTTTTAAGACAGGGTATCATCATATAGTCCTGGGTGGCTGGCTGCCCTCAAATTCACAGAAATTCACCTGCCTCTGCCTCCTAAGTGCTGGGATTAAAGGTGTGTGCCACTATACCTGACTTGGACTTGTATTTCTTTTTATGTGTGTGAGTGTTTTGCCCACATGTATGTCTCTTATACCATATGCATGCCTGATGCCTGAGGCCAGAAAAGGCTGTTAGATCCCATGGAACTGGAGTTACAGTTGTGAGCTGCCATGTGGGTGTTGGGACTCAAACCTGGGTTGTCTGGAGGAGCAGCAGTGCTTTTAACTGCTAGCCATCTCTGTAGTCCCTGGACTTGTTTCTTAATACAGTCAGGAGACCAAGACAACAGGAAGGAGCACAGGAGATTTTAGGCCCAGCAGCAATAGGCCATTGGTTGCCCAGACTCTGCCAGGTGCCTACTCAACAACTTCTTTTTTAATCATGCTAGCAGGGACGGCACCTACCTTGTTCGTAAGACCTGGCCATTATGAGTGGATCTAAAGCACATATGCACTGCATCACCTGTGAGCCATTGGTGTAGGGGTGAGTGACTCACTTCTGGCCAATAAGAATAGAAGTCTTCTGAGTGCTTAAGAAGGAGTATTAGCATTTGAATGGTCATATGAGGAACAAGTGTCTCTTCCTTTCCTTCATGCTGGGAACAATGACAAGCAGCCTTCGGTCTAAGGACAGCTACCAAGAGACCAGAAAGAGAAATGGACCAGGAAATGCTAAGGATGGCAGCCCAGAAAGAGACAGAATCAACCCTGGAGTCAAGCAGTAACATCAGACAGTAGGTGAGACGGGGTCTAGCAAAGCTCAGGCTGGCCTCAAACTCTATGCAGTAGAGGAAGACATGAATTTCTGATCCTCCTGAATGCTGGATTACATGCGTGCACCATCATGCTTGGTTGGTGTGGTGTCTGTCATCAAACAGGGCTTTCTGCATATTAGGTAAGCATTTTATCAGCTGAGATGCATCCGCCAGCACTGTGCATACTATTTAGAAATGCAATCTAGATGCTTGGAGCTGGAACCATACCAACTTGTAAATCTCACCCCAATCTACACACAATTGTCCCAAATGGGCAGAGTTTCAGAGTTCATGACTTAAAGTGACTCTAATAATGATAAACTCTGAAATTGCCTATTAACTTCTGAATTAAAGCAAAACAAAGTACAGAGGTACTGGGGGTACATGGAAAATTTTATGTTAAGCAAGGTCTCACTTTAAAAAAACTAGAAGTTTTATGGCAGTTATTATATTTTAAGAAAAGATTTATTTTAATTATATCTATGTGTCTATATGTGCATATGTGCACACGAGAGAGGCCAGAGGTATCACAGAGGT
This sequence comes from Ondatra zibethicus, assembly GCA_004026605.1. NCBI lineage: Eukaryota > Metazoa > Chordata > Mammalia > Rodentia > Cricetidae > Ondatra > Ondatra zibethicus. The sequence goes on along the minus strand of PVIU01009558.1, from coordinate 53,891 downwards.
GTCCTGCAGTTTAGCTACAAGAAGTTGTGAGCCGCATGACAGGAGTATTGGGAACTGAACTTGGGTCCTCTACAAGAGCAGGATGAGCTCTTAACTCCTGAGCCATCTTTTTCCAGCCCCACCTATCAGCTTTGGGGATTTACTTCCATCCATCTCTAACACAAATGAAATATTAAGGCAGTCCTTAAGAACTGTAATGAACCTAGTCGGCCAGATGATGTCAGCACCAAAGCAACGAGGTACCAATGAAGCTGATGGGCTGTCATTTCTTGGTACTGGCATCAAAAGTAATCCATGAGAAACTGCCAAAGTATTTCAGCATCTTCTTCACTTGCTGGTCTTAGCATTGGAATTAGATAGCACAGCTGGTTCACACTCACATAGTTCAGCAAAAGAGAAAAGATTTTATTAATGAAATGAATACTCTGAGCCTAAGGCCTTAAATCTCACTTTTGTGGTTCTTATAGAACTCAACAGTTTGTGGTTTTCAGCGCTAAAGGCTATCAAATGGAAGAAATACTTCCTAGTAAGATTAAAAAATTGAAGTGTAAATTGCTTCACATCTGCACGTTCAACAATCAGAGTTTCTATTTGGCCTCTACTCAACCACATCTTTCCCATTCTGCCCAAACTGATTTTAATGATGATGGGTAAACTAAAATTACCTGACTGGCACACATTCTCACCAACCTAGGGACCAGCATTTCAATGTGAAAGATAACAAGGCAAATGTTTAGCAAAGAGGCCTCTCAGTACAACTATGTCCAACAGCTGCTCTTTTTAAGTACTCCTTTCACAGAAACCTGGGCTTCACACTACTGGTGACTTACAGGATGGCATAGAGGGAAACAGTTACAGTAAGAGCTGGGGGAAAGATCGTGTTAGAACCCTGCATATATTTTTCAGGAACTGCTATACTAGAGTTTATTTTATTTCAAAATAAAAGATGTTCTAGGGCAGCAGTTTTCAACCTGTAGGGCGCAACCTCACAGTTGTTGCATACCAGATATCCTACATATTAGACATTTACATTATGATTCATGACAGTAGTAAAATTACAAAGTAGCAACAAAAATAATTTTGTGGCTGGGGGTCACAACATAGAAACTGTATTAAAGGGTAATAGCATTAGGAAGGTTGAGAACCACTGCTCTAGGGGTTGTCAATACAGCTCAGTTGGTTATGCAAATATGAGAATCTGAAGTTGGATTCCTACTATACATTAAGAGCCAGGTGAGGTGGGGCACACCTGTAATTCCAGTGCTGGGGAGGCGGAGACAAGCCAATCCCTGGAATTCCCTGGCAGTTAGTCTAGCCAATCAGTGAGTTCAGATTCAGTGAGAGCTCCTGTCTCAAAAAATAAGGTGGAAAGCAATAGAGGAAGGCACCTGAGATAGACCTCTGATGTTCAGGTACATAAGCACATATGCATACATGCACTCACAGGCACATGTGCACATACCTCACTGTGCTGAAAGAACAGTAAAAGATATACAACATCTTTTGGAACATTTATAGTCAGACTATGAGATATCATTCCATACCCACTGGGACAACTATCATCAAAGGAATTTGTAAAGATGTGAAGTTGGACATATGCTTCCAGTGGAAATGTAAAACAGTGTAACCACTTTAAAAGCCACTGGTTATCTGCTAAAATATTAACCCTAGAGATACTATAAACAGCGATTCTACCTCTAGGTATCTATACCTACTCGAGGAAAATGAAAACACTTGTGCACATAGAAACTTCTACACAGCTGGCTTGGTGGTACATACTTATATAGTCTCAGTACTTGGGACAGCTAAAATGGGAAGGCCACTTGAAGTTAGGGGTTCAAAGCTAACTAACCTAGGCAATATAGAGATCCACACCTCAAAAACAAACAAGAAACCTGTATATGAATGCTCACAAGAGCATTAGTTATAACAGCCCCAAAGTAGAAAGAATCTAAAAGTCTATCAACTGACCAATGACTAAACAAAACACAGTCAATGTTTTAGAATAGGCAGCAATGGAAAGTATTGAAGTACTGACATGTGCTGAGATACAGATGAGCCCTCAATATGTTGTTAAAGACGCCAGTCATGAAAGGAAAAACAACGGTGGGACTCTATTTATACATGTTCATAATAGGTAAAAGGTGAATCAAGGTTTTTGTTTGACTGTTTCTGAGAAAGGGTATCATTCTGTAGATGAGGCTAATAGCATACTCTGGCCTCAGATTCTGAGTTTAGGAGTTATAGGTGAATACTACCAAACCTGGTCTCAGAGGTAAATCTGAAGAAGAAAAAAAAAGATTAGCCAAGGATTGTTGTGTGTTTGTGTGTGTGCACACGTGTTTTGTGATGGCTAGGGGGTATGAAGTTTCTTTTGGGCGCAATAAAATATGTTCTAAAATCAGGTGATAGTTGCACAACTGAAAATATCCTAAAAGCCATTAAGTGTACACCTTGAATAGGTAAACAGTATGGTATGTGGATTATATCTCAAGAAAAATACTTAAGAACACGCAGGTATACTTTTCATTTATCTGACTTCAGAGTCCATGCCTTTAACGACCACATTATTCTGCTTCCTAAAAATATTTTAAACTGAACTAAACAAGACAGGAAAGAGGTTGAATTATGAAAACAACTCAGAAGGCCGAGACTAAGAAACTAGCCTTGGCAGGGAGATTAGGTAATATAACAATCCCCATGCCTCCACCTGATCGTCATGACAGACGAGCTCACTGATCTAGATGTGGGGAGCATTCCCTGGCATGACCACCAGCTGCCCCCACCAGTAGCCATTCAACCTAAGGATTTGGGCTACCTGACGCCTACCAACCATGTTCCAAACTCAATCACTATTTCTATTGGTTCGCAGGGCCCTGGCAACTACAAGGTAGGGAACAACACACACAGAACAGGAACAGACATTCCTCTTGACACAGTTGCTCTGCCCCAGCTGCTACCTATTATATCAGAAACCAGCAAGCAGGCATAAATTCAGGACTATTCCAAACATGAGTCATGAAGGGATCTCAGTTCCAGAATTTTATGATTAGTTGAATGAATTAAAAACAAAAAGTCTGACTTTTCCATATTATCACATTTTAAAGAGGAAAAAATTATTATCACAGTAGGTAATGAGGATTGAAATAGCTCAGCCAGTTTTCCAATTACAATAAATGTATTTCATGACAACTCTATGGGACAAATTGCATTTAATAAGAGGATACTTTTCCCAGTCAAAAACGTGAGAAAACTATTCCCACAAGGGGTAGGAAGGAAAGTGCTTATGAGTGTTAGAAGAGGAGATACTCTCATGCCTTTGGAGTGGGAAGTCTACTTGCTCAAAAGAAACCAAGACAGGAAATGAGAGTAAAGGGTGGAGGAGTGTGCACACGTACACCGCACATCTCTCTGGGACCCCGAGACAGCCTGCACCTCTGAACCTTTGCAAGGGCTTTCAAGGGACAGGATCTGGGGAACAGCCTAGGAGGTGGCATTAAGAAAATGCACACACGATGGGAGGGGGGGATTGGGTCTTCAGGCAGGCAGTTTAATACCCAGAAAGAACACAATTGTGGGGAGAGGAGATAAAAGAAAATATCTACCTCCACCAGTCTCCTTTGGATGGGGAAAGCTTCAAGGGAGAGGGAAGAAGGAAAGGCCCAGAGTAGATGAAGCTGAATGGAGAGGGAAGAAGGAAAGGCCCAGAGTAGATGAAGCTGAAGTTTCAAAGTTGTTCAGGGACTGGCAGTCGACAGCCAGTACTCAGATATCCAGGTCAAATAGGGGGAGGCAAGTGGACACAAAACAAAACTGGGTTAGATTTCCCAGTACTTGGGCATCTGAGGCAGGGAGGAAACTCTGGAGCTGTGTAGATAAAAATCAGCCACACTGAAGCCAGCAACAGCAACCAGCTAGACCAAGGTGCGAGGTCTGGGGAGAGGCCAGGGGGACTGCCAGGGAAGGGAAGTGGCCACAAAGCAGGGTAGGGTGAGAGTCTGGGGCAGGAAGCCTAGCGTGGGGGCGGTTGACTGAATAGGCTATGAACTGATTGAAGCAGGGTTTTGGTACTGGAAGGCCTCAGGAGGCAAGGTCCTAACACTAAGTGGTGCAACTGGAGATACCTGGGTGTGAGTATCTGGTCTTCGGGGAGCCAAGGGCCGAGGAATGCCTAGGGATGTCTCAGCCAATGGAGGGAGGTTGTCCACCCCGCCCCCGCCTCCCCGAGGGCGGTGGGCTGGTTGAATTCTCCCAAGGAACAAGGTCCCTGGCTCTGAGGATGGAGTGGTGGTCAGGGGACAACCTTCATTCTGGGAGAATCTGACATTGGTCACCACCGGGAGGGTACTGAGTTTGGGGAAGGATCCGACAGGGACTAGTGAGAGGGCGGGATGGTGTAGGGAAGACAGGACTTGAGAAGAACCGACCCAGGTTAAAGGACAGCTAGTCATAGGGGTGCTTCCGGATCCCAAGCGGGCGGGTCAAAGGCTCCCAAGTGTGGGACAGTCTTCGGGGTCTGTCGGAAGCTGGCCGCTACAGGCTCTGGGTCTAGGGGTGGGTTAGGGCTAGGGTTCGAGAGTGTGACATCAGCTGGGTAGGTCCCGGTGGGAGGCGCCGGGTGCAGGAGGCCCCGGCAGCGAGGGCCTGGTCCGCGGCTGAGGGCTCGAGGAGCCCAGGGCAGGCCCGGCCAGTGAGCGCCGCGAGGAGGCCCTCGGGCCCGGCCTGGCTGCCCGGCGCTCACCTGCAGCACCACCTCTACGTCGTACGAGTTCCCCTTGCTCTTCTGGTGGCCGCGGAACTTGGAGCCGCTGTAGAGCAGGCTGGTGGCCACGCCGGGCTGCTGGGTGTTGATGGGCGGCGGCGGGATGAGTGAGGCCGCGGATGTGGCTGAGGCACCCGCCGGCGGGGGACACTCGGTGCGGACCGGCATCGCGGGGTCCCCCGGAGCCAGGGCTGGGGGAGGGGGAAGGAACCGCCGCTGCCGCGCGGGAGTCGAGGCTGCGGGGAGGGCGGACCCGGGCGCGCACGCGCGGGGGAGGGGCTCGGGGAACCACCCGCCCGCTGCCGGCCAACCGAAGGCTCGTGTCGCCACCCGGACCCGGGACCTGCTAGGAGAGCCTCCCTGTCCTGAGCTGCTCCCCCTTCCCACTTGCCCTTGCGTGCACACACACACACGCGCGCACACACAATCACACATACACACACACACTCACACATACAAACACACACGCACACACACACAAAAAAAACACACACACTGCTGCTTCCAATTGGCGCGGGCGCGCCGGAGAGGCGGGAGCAAGCTCAAGCGGCGCTTCTGCTTATTGGTGGACGGAGAGAGCACGTGGCGCGGTGCACGAACGACCCTCTGGGACTTGTAGTCCCCCCCCCCCGCTCCGCAGCGCGGCATGGAGGGGGCGGGGCGAGCACGCTTGTGATGCTGATTGACGGGGGCGGGGAGGGGTGCGCAGGGGGCGTGCGGTGGCGACGGCGCGCTGTAGGTGTCATGAGGAAGATGGCGGCGTCCAGAGGAGGCTGAGGGCTTTGAGCCCGTGGTGAGAGGTTTCCGTACAGTTGCAGCGAAGGGTTTGGGATCCCTTCGCTCTATTCTTGTTCTCTGTCTTGACGTATGCGTCCACCCAGGCCACTGGGCATGATGTGGCGGATCTACCCTCGGCTGAGGGACCGGGGACGTGGTCTCTTGAACCGGTCTTCTAGTGACCCCACCGCCTCAGTGTGGCCAAGGCCAGCTCCGCGGCCTCCGGCCAGGGCCTACGTACCACCAACAGGTGAGGTCCGGACATGCGTTACCGTTTGGTTAGGTGCCAAATCTGGCTCACGAGGTGGAGGATTTCTGTCGTGCACTGCGGGCTGACTGAGGTAGGGTTCAGGCCCATGAGGATATTTAGAGCAATGGAGTTGTTTCAGGTTGGAAAATGACATCCAGACTAGTGCAGGGATGACTTTAGAGGACAGCGAGATATTTGGCTCTTGTGGTTTTCTCAATTTTCTTTTTGTTTGTTTTTCAAGACAGCGTTTCTCTCTCTCTCTCTTTTTTTTTTGGTTTTTCGAGTCAGGGTTTCTCTGTGGCTTTGGAGCCTGTCCTGGAACTAGCTCTTGTAGACCGGGTTGGTCTCGAACTCACAGAGATCCGCCTGCCTCTGCCTCCCGAGTGCTGGGATTAAAGGCGTGCGCCACCACCGCCCGGCGTGTCAGCGTTTCTCTGTGTAGTCCAAGTCTTGGAACTCTCTCTGTAGACCACACTGGCCTCGAACTCAGAGATCCTCCTGCCTCTGCCTCTGTGTTGGGATTAAAGGCACGTGGGTGTCTTCTTTGATTTCCAAGGTCACAGAGCAGACTGGTTGAGGTCTATGGAAGGCAAAGCCCGGCCTGACTGCCTTGTGTCTCCAGCACCCAGCATAAGACTTGGCACAGAACAGGCCGGCCTTGAGTCCTCTACCCCACACTTTCCTCGAGGGTTCACAGGCCCTCTGCCCTACAACCCCTGCATTCTCTGAAGCCTCCTTTCTCCAACGGCAGTTCAGGCCGTGCTTCTTTCACCTACTGAGGACTGTAATAAGCATGAAAGAAGGTTATTTCATTGCTTCTGGGGAGAGATTTTTACGAGTGAGCTTCACTCCAGTGGATGATAAGTAGTGACGGTCTGCTTTTCTCCACTTAGTTGTTTTGTGTTGCGGGCATGTGGTCTCACCCGAGGGACAGGCACCGATACAGTATGCAGGGTACAGTATGCTTACTAAACAGTAGTTTTAGTGCATGTACAAAGGCTCTGAGGAAACACAAAGAATTCCCTTCTGTCTTGAGCATGTTCGGGGTCTTGGTTGAAAGGGGAGTTAAACTGGGACTTGGCAGATGAGTGAAGGGTTCAGTGAAAAAAAGAAATAGAGGAACATGTCCAGAGGTGACAGCACGGTGTTGAGATCTTGCTGCAACACTGCCCATATTAAGAAACAGAGTCCCACAGTTTGGCACTGGAATGCGAGGACAAACCTGGGGTCAGTTGTTGCTAGACCTCTGAGGTACTGTGGTCTCAGGCATGTGTGATGTTGCTTTCTTTAGTGATCGGAGGCATAAGATTGCCTTAAAGGATTCCTTAGGCCGCAAATCCCATAGTTTTTCATTTTATTTAGTGTGTGTGTGTATATGTGTGTGTGTGTGTGTGTGTGTGTGTGTGCACTCACACTTGCCATGCACATGGAGGTCAGAAGACAGCCAGCGGGACTGGTTTCCTCCATGTGGGTTTAAGGGATTGAACTGGGGTGGCTGGGTTTAGTGGCAAGCACCTTTACATGGTAAGCCATTTCAGTGGTCCAAAGTCCATAATTTTATATAAATGGGGAAGGAGATTGGATGCAACAGGGAGCCAAGTTTTTACTTACCAAGCCCCAGAGCTGTGGCCTGGAAGTGTACCAGGAAGAGACAGTAAAGAGGAAGGAGGAAGTCGAATGTGGTGTCGCGTACGTGTACTAACTGCTTGGGAGACTGAGCTAGGAGGATCACTTGAGTCCAAGAGTTTGAGGTCAGCCTGGGCTACAATAGCAAGACCTCATGAGGGGGTAGCAGGGAGGAAGAGGAGGAGGAGAATAAGGCTTGACTTACATACCTCTCTCACTGTGCCTCATTCACTCATTTATTCAGACATTCTTATTTTCTTTCACATCTGACTACCTACTCTGTACTAGATAATTCTAAGAGCCTACTCATAAGTTTGTAACACAGGGGCTGGAGAGATGGCTCAGCGGTTAAGAGCACTGACTGCTCTTCCAGAGGACCCTGGTTCAATTCCCAGCACCCACATGGCAGCTCACAACTGTCTGAAAATCCAGTTCCAGGGGATCTGATACCTTCACACCAGTGCACATAAAATAAAGTTAAATAAACCATAAGAAATATTTAACAACAACAACAAAAAAGTCTGTAACACGAAAGAAAAGATGCCTGATCAAGTTCCTCCATAATGGAAAGCAAAAGGCATCCCCTCATTTAAATTAACCCTTTGCCTAGCTAGTGAACCCCTGAATGTGTTCCTTCGCTTATGTGGTACCTCCCTAGGACAGATGTGTTCTGCTCTCCTCATCCTCACCAACTGTGAGATTTTTGTGTAGCTTTGAAGTAGTATAAATTATACCCCATTGAGTCCTTCCTGGTGAAGACTTCCATTGCCAAGCCCAAGACTTGGTCTCTTAGGAACAGCCACCCCATGGAAGGTTGTCTGGAGAGGAGGGGCTTTTGAAGGGCTTGATGAGGGCTTGGAGGAGGAGGTGGTGCAGAGATGTTTGCTTGCAAGGCTGTTGCCACCCTGCTGCTCTGTTAACTGCCCAGACGGGAAGGTGTTTTGAAGATGCAGCATATGAGGCTGAACGCAAATTCCTAGAGAAAACAAAGCTAAAAGTTCTGTCTCTACCATTTACAAATTACTATCTGTACGAGACAGCTCCTCCAGGTTTCTGCCACTTCAGAGGCATCACTGGCCTTGCCATCCTCATAGGAGTATCAATTGAAGGGACCAGTCTGCCACCTGTGTTTGAAGTAAAGTTCTATGGGAACAAGTCACATACTCCTACATATTGTCTATGGCTGCTTTCATTATAATGGTCAGAACAATCTAGAGTATTGACTGTAAGTGGAGACTGCTCATTCGTTTCCGGCTGCCCAGACTCAATCACACAGAAGCTATTATATATATATATATATATATATATATATATATATATATATATATATATATATAATATTAATATATATATATACATGCCTATAGGCCAAGCAGTATTATAATTAATATAGCATATTTCTGGCTAACTCTTATATCTTAAATTAACCCATTTCTATTAATCTGTGTTGGCATGAGGCTGTGGCTTACTGGTAAAGTCCCAGTGGGTTTCTTTCTCCTTTGGCTGCTACATGGCGTCTCTTTGACTCCACCTACTCTCTCTCTCTGTATCTCTGTTTGGATTTCCTGCCTGGCTTTGCTCTGCTAAGCCATTGGCTGAAGCAGCTTCTTTATTACCTAATGGTAATAAAACATATTCATAGCATACGGAAAGGAATCCCACATCAGTTGATTTCTGCTCCAGATGAAGAGCAATTTGGAAAATAGTACATTTATTTACTTGACTGCAAGAATTTGTTGTTACATTTACTTATTTGTGTATGTATGTATTTGGGCACACATGTGTCACTATGTATATGTGGAGGTTAAGAGAACAACTTTTGAGAGATGTTTCTCTTCCACCTTTACATGGGTTTGGGGATTGAACTCAGTCAGACTTGCATATAAATATCTTTTTTAATATTTATTTATTATGTATACAATATTCTGTCTGTGTGTATGCCTACAGGCCAGAAGAGAGCACCAGACCCCATTACAGATGGTTGTGAGCCACCATGTGGTTGCTGGGAATTGAACTCAGGACCTTTGGAAGAGCAGGCAATGCTCTTAACCTCTAAGCCATCTCTCCAGCCCCATATAAATATCTTTGACTGAGCCATCTCTCTGGCCCTGCAGAATTTTTAATTCCAGCACTCAGGAGGCAGAGGCAGGTCAATCTCTGTGAGTTCTAGGACAGGCTGGTCTACAGAGTGAGTTCCAGGACAACCAGGACTACACAGAGAAACCCTGTCTCTCAAAACAAAAACAAAAAAGATATAATCCATTTAGGGGCTAGAGAACTAAACAAAACAAAAACAAAAAAGATATAATCCATTTAGGGGCCTAGAGAGATATGGTTCAGAGATTAAGAGCATGTGTCGCTCTTGCTGAGGGCCTGGGTTCAGTTCCCAGTACCCACATGGCGGCTCACAACCATCTGTAACTCCAGTCCAGGGGATCAAATGCCATCTTCTGACCTTAGGCACCAAGCATGCACATTGTGGACAGATATACATACAAGCAGGCAAAATACCTAAACACATTTTTAAAAAAAAAGGCAGTCAGTACCCTTTAGTGCCTTTCCCTCTCTCCAGCCCTAGGCAACCACTACTTTCTTTCTTTAAAGGTTGCCCTGGTTTGAACATTTCATACAAATAGAGTGTGGGGTTTAGGGCTGGCCTCTTTTACATAGTATGCTGTTCTTAAGTGTTATCTATGTTGTATCATGTACCCATACTCCAGTCTTTTTCTATACCACATTTTACTTGTCCATTTATAGACATATAAGTTGTTTATATCCTGGTTGTTATGAATAATGCTGATACAGACATGTGCAAGTTTGTGTGTGGACTTTGCCTTTATTTTTTTTCCTGGCTATATTTCCTAAGCTTAATATTGCTGGGTCAAATGGAAACTAACTTTTTGTTTGTTTGTTTTTTGAGATAGGGTTTCTCTGTAATTTTGGTGCCTGTCCTAGAACTAGCTCTTGTAGACCAGACTGGCCTTGAACTCACAGAGATCCGCCTGCCTCTGCCTCCTGAGTGCTGGGATTAAAGGCATGCGTTAGCACCACCCAGCAGAAAACTAACTTTTTAAGGAGTAGAAAGATTGTTTTTTTTTTTTTAAGGTGGATGAATCATTTTAAATTTCTAGTAGTACGTGAAGTTTCTAATTTCTTTACTATTATCTGATTTTTTATTATAGTCAGCGTAAAGGGTGTGATGTGGTATTTCATTGTGGACTTGTTGTTATTATTAATTATTGAGATGATCTTTCTGTGTAGTCCTGGATGACCTAGATCTTTATGTAGATCAGGTTGACCTCAAACTGTCTGCTTTTGCCTCCTGAATGCTGGGATTAAAGGCATGCAGCACCATGCCTGGCCTTGTTTTGGAGGTTTTTCTTTATATGTTTATATATAAATTTTGAAATCTGAAAAGCGTTGGTTAGAGCTGCCCCTGGATTACAGGGGTTACCTATTTTCAATTTAGCTTTAAGGTTCAAGAACCACCAGATGGCGCTGTTTTAAAAAGTAAAGGTATTGTGATTGTATGACTAGCACCATTTCTTGGTGTGCCCTGGGAATTATAGTTCTGTGGCTTTCAGTTTTCTAGGAAAAAAATAAAACAAAATAAAAGGCCAGCTCCTAAATTGTGACTGGTAGAATAACCACACACTAGGGAGGAGAGATTTTAAAAGGATGTGGCCCTGAAAACCATTTGTTTCTTTAAATGGGTTTAAGTGACTTCACAGGAGAGAGAGCTTTTATTTTAGTAGGTTCCTAATTTCCTGTACAGTATTCCTCTTCCTATGAGCATTTTTTCCTGTCCGGAACTCTTCCTCTGAGCATTTTTAGAATTTATTTTTATTTTATTTGCATTGGTGTTTTGCCATGGGTGTCAGGTCTCTAGAACTGGAGTTAATAGACAGTTGTGAATTGCCATATGGGAATCAAACTCAGTTCCTCTGGAAGAGCAGTCAGTACTTTTAACCACTCTGTGGCTTTGGAGCCTGTCCTGGAACTAGCTCTTGTAGACCAGGCTGGTCTCGAACTAACAAAGATCCACCTGCCTCTGCCTCCCGAATGCTGGGATTAAAGGCATGCGCCACCACCGTCTGGCTGTCTCTTGGGTTCTTTTTGCCTTCTGCGTATCTTTATCCTATTTTGAGCAATTTTGACTTGATGCTGTCTCTAGTCATCCTACTATCCAGACTTTTTAAATTCTTATTCAGATATAGAGGTAGCCCTGGCCAGCAGAGCATGCCAGACGGGGGTTACAGGAAACACAGCTGCCCTGGTAGCTTTGGAGGAGTCGGTTTCACAGTCGGTTTCTGTCCTTTCTCAGGCCTATGTCAGGCCGTGTGCTCATGACTTCTGTCTGGCCAGGCTTTTACATGTTGTCCAGGCTGGGCACCAGAAAGCACAATGGATGTAGTATAGAACTTCTATCAGAGACAGGAAAAGAGGCCTGTGACCAACTTACCAGGGTAGCAGGGAAAGTAGGGAAATTTCAGAGCTCCACCATGGCAGAAACTTACCTATTTTGGTGTAGAATATGTGCTAGAATTACTGTTATGGTTTCACATGATATGGTCAATTGTGTCATATCATCTCAGTGGCCAGATCTGATCATTTTTAAATTTATTCTTTCAAAATTTTGTACATATATACAAATAATTGTCTTAGTGTTCTATTGCTATGAGGAGACATTGTGACCAAAGCAACTCTTATAAAAGAAAGTATTTATTTGGTGGCATGCTTACAGTTTTAGAGGGTTATTTAGCCCATTATCATCATGGTGGGGAACATGGTGGCAGGCATGGTGCTGGAGAAGTAGTTGAGAGCTACATCTTGATCCATAGGCAGCAGCAGAAAGAGAGAGTCACTGAGCCTGGCATGAGCTTTTTAAACCTCAGAACCCACTCCCAGTGACATACTTCTTCCAACAAGGCTACACCTCCTAATGCTTCCAAACAGTCCCATTCTCCAAATGGGAACCAAGCATACAAATACATGAGCTTTTGGGAACCAGCTTCATTCAAACCATCACATGCACACATACGCGTGTGTGTATGTGTGTGTGTACTTTGATCATACCCTCCATTATCCTGTCGTTTCCTCCCGCCTGTATCCCCTTTCCCCGCAAGTCTCTTACTTTCAGACTTCTCTTTTGTGGCTCACTGCATTTAATTGGGATATCTGATCACTCTATAAACAGTTTAAAGTGTGTGAGGACAAAGATTTTTATGGCTTATTCATTATTGTATCCCAGGTGCCCAGAGCAGGATGTGTCCCATCATTGGCACACAGATAGTTTAAAAACAATTTGGACTTCAGTTTCCTAAGTGTACCCATAGAAATGCGATTTGGGGATCCTGTCTTTACAGCAAATGGAATTTATGCAAATAATTAACATAAAATGGAAGCAGAAGTGCTCTTTCTCTGCCTGTGTTTGGAGCACCCTCACCATTGCTCTTCCTCTGCCTTCCACACAAAGGAAGATTTTCTGAGTTCCCATAGTTCCAAAAATATACAACATAGATTGTCCCCCTTCTTGAAGGAAATATTTGGAGTTCCTGTTCAATACACAAGCAAGCTGGTTAACTAGGTAAACGAGTTAGAGAGGATAGGAAATGTTCTCAGTAGCTTTCTTTTCTTTTTTTCATTTCTCAAGACAGGATTTCACTGTTTAGCACTGGCTGTCCTGGAACTTGCTCTGTACCAGACTGACCTTGAATTTATAGAGATCTGCCTGTCTCTGCCCCTGAGTGCTGGGATGCACCACCATGCCTGGCTTAAAACTTTATTTTCTACTGTATATCGCATGTGTACATAAGTGCACACATTGGCTTCCTTCCTCAGAGGATCTACCTGAAAGGAGTCTCTGGTTTTAGTCCAATTCACACACCAACTTTACATCCAGGTACATCATGCTGGCCTGGGGGCAGCGTGGGTAGGCGTGCTTTGCTGCTAAAGCAGGTGTCTGAAATTCTCAGGTCACAATCTGAGGTTCCATAGGCCCTTGATCAGTTGTCTCCTAGCCTGGATACTAGAAAAGGCGTGAGCAGCGAGTCCTGCTCTCCCCTTGTCCCTGGAGACTGGTTGCTCCCATATTCCAGGCATTAATCAGAAACTGTTGATTATACTGTACATTAGGGCAGACCTTGAATGATGATATGAAAATCAAGCTAATCAGTCAGCATTAACAATAATGATACGAGTTTGTATTGCCTCTGGATCCCTCTTGATGCTATTTTAAATTGTCTCTGAAAATCTGTCTTACAGAAAGGAAGAGGTTTTATCAGAATGTCAGCATCTCACAGGGTGAAGGTGAGTGTCTAAAAATTGCATGGCCTTCTTTTTGTGACTGGTTGGGTACATTTTTGTCTCCAGCCAGTTCAGTGGTGGCAGCTTTGTCTGATGTTGTCTTTGCGTACACCAGTTTGGTTGCTAAAATAAAGGAATGGGGCATTTTAATCCAGTCCCTGAGAATTTTTTTATTTGCTCTTTTAAGGTGGCTTTGAGATCAACCTGGACCACAGAAAGCTGAAAACTCCCCAAGCCAAGCTATTTACCGTCCCCAGTGAGGCTCTGGCCATTGCCGTGGCCACTGAATGGGATTCCCAGCAGGATACCATCAAGTTCTACACCATGCACCTGGTAACAAACAAACTTGTAGCAAGCAGACTTTTATCATACTGACTTCTACTTGATGCTCACCAAGACTTTCTGGCAAAACTGTAGATGTCTTTCCGTATTATGATAAGGCTCTGGGGTAGGCTCTTGTCTGCCTGGCTGCAGTTACACTCAAAGTGTCACTGAACAGACCCAGCTCTTTCCCTGCCTGGCCTGGCCACTGACTCCCAGTGTCACTCCTTCCCTGTTTGCATTTTTGTTGTTTGGTTGGTTTTGGTTTTTTGAGACAGGGTCCCATGTCTCAGGTAGGTCTTGAACTTGATTTGTAGCTGCAAATGACCTTGAATTTCTGCCTGTATTGCCTGAGTGCTGAGATTACAGGCATGTTGTCTGCATGTCCTGTATATGCAGTGTGCGGATTGAACCCAGGGTTTTATGCAGGTCAATATGCAATGTCTCAGCTACATCACTTATTGTTATTTTTTTCTATTTTTGAGACAGGGTCTTTTTATGTAGCCCTGGCTGTCCTGGAACTTGTTATGTAGACCAGTCTGGCCTCCAACTCACAGAGATCTTCCTGCCTCTGCTTCCCAAGTGCTGGGATTAAAGATGTGTGCAGCCGTAACAGAGCCCAACCTTTATTTTTTATTTTAGCAGCTAGTTGCTTGTTTCATCACCACTTAGTCTATAATGGCCCATTTTATGTTTACATGTTTATTGCCTGTGTCTTTCATAGCGTGGTGAGTGACAGAAGAACAGTGGCCATGTCTTTGTTACTCAGTGGTTCCAGCAGGAAGTATAGATGGAGCTCAGTAAACAGTGGTAGAGTGTGGGAATCAGGCAGCCAGATGGGTGAGGAAATGAGGATGCTCCACAGACTCAGCCCTTCAGTGGTTGGGTGTGACTGAGGCCCCTGAAGTTCTTCCTCTGCAGCCTACTTGGCCTTACATGGTGGCCACCCTTTTTCAGCCCCATGATGCCCACCTGTGTTCCCCACCTGTGGAGCCATGGTTGACCAGATGACACTGTGAATGGAGCCCTCGGGGTTCCAGGGAAGGCGCCAGCCAGTTCTGAGGTTAAACGTTCTCATCCTGGTCACTTCTGTGTTCCACTTTGACATGTAGACACAGGTGGGCCTATCAGCAGTGTAGTGTGCTTCTTCACTGTCTAGTGTGATTAGGTTGACGAGGCCACAAACTGATACGTAGAGCAGTCTTGGAAGCTTCTTATTGATGAGGTAACACTAGGAAAATATCTTGATCCCAGATTTGCTGCCTTGTCCTCTGACATGTCAAATAAGCTGGGAAAGCTTCTCAGTCAGCTTGCATTTCATGGCTTCATTGTTGTATTTGAGTTATGTATTTCACCTCTGTGGACCTCAGTTTCCACCTCTCTGAAATGAGTAGAATAATGGCATCTGCCCCTAAGTATTGTTTTGCAGATTAACCTGGTAGTCACAAACATGAAAATACATAAAGTCTCTGAAACTTTGAAGAAGTTCACTGTGACCACTGTGAGAGTCCAGTGAATCCCATGAGCACAGTAGAGTTTGAACATGGAGCCTGGCATTCAGATCCATTCAGCAGATAGGCTTCTGCTGTGGCTGTGATGGTGGCTCCGGTAGGTGGCTCTGTGTATGTCAGAATCCACATGTGGGTGACAGCATTTTCTGCCTTTCATTCAGACCACATTGTGCAACACATCCTTGGACAACCCAACCCAGCGAAACAAAGATCAACTGATCCGTGCAGCTGTAAAGTTCCTGGACACTGATACCATCTGGTAAGTGTCATTAGATGAACACTCCTCTTGGGTGGTGTGAGCCTCTTAGTCTGTTTTGTCTCGTTTGTCCAGAGCATATCAGTGGAAGAAAAGGCAAGGCCTTTGCCATTGCAGGCAGGTAGCCCACTTGACAAGCGTGAACCCCAGGAGGAGGATTCTCAGTCTGCCCTAGCACAGGGTACTCCTTTCATTGAGCTGAGTTGGCATGGAAACATATGCCATTCTCACAGGCTCCAGACAGAATCCATTGGCCAGCTCTCCGCAGGGCATTTGGCCCTGAAGTCTGGCCCTCAGCATGTTCATGTATTAGCACCCCTGTCATTACAGGTGGCAATAGTCGGGGGCTGGTCTCTCTCAGTTCTGAATTCTCCCCGTGTGTCTATATTCTTTTCTTGTTGGTCAGTGGTGTTGAAGGAACATTGGAGAAACAGCTGAATGGCTGAGCATTACTGTGCCTGCTGGCCCCATTACTCAGAAGCTATGGATCACCCCAGGGGTTACTTGGGGTGTTAGCATAGATGCTCTGGAAGTAGGTAGGCTTTAGGATCACTTAGAGCTTGCAGTGGGAAAACCTCTGTTTTTGCTAGAACACAGTGGCTTGCAGGACACAGAGCTCATTCAGCTTCCCTTTGGCAAAGGTGGCTTTTTGAAAACTATGCAGGGTTCTAACATGCAGGCACAGGCAGTTGGAACTCTCCAGGTACCAAGTTCTACCTGCCTGCTCTCTTCTGGTCCAGGATTGGATAGGAGGAGAGGCCTCCTACTCTGCTCTCAGCAGCCCAGCTTTTCTGCACACCCGTGCCCCCTGCTCCCCTCTGCTTACATGAAAGCTTTCTGTGGTGCCCTGAGGTTCCCATCCGTGAGGTTTTGTAGCTCAGCTCCCATCAACTGACCCTTCTGTGTCTTTATCAAAATGAGTTGTGCCATATGGTTCTGTAGTGATCCACTTGGGTAAAGAATCCATTCTAGGAAGTGGCTAGGCTCCCAAAGCGTCAGCAAGCATCTGGCCCTTGGCCAGGAGCAGGGGTCTTGGTGGAGTAGTCACTGAACTTCTAGCATAGCACTTGTGTCCAGTGGGTTTGGATCCCATTATTACTGCAGATCTGTCTTTGAGTAGCACTAACATGATTGCAAATTTGGACCTGTCAAGTATTTGGGAGCCAGAGGATAGTGGATTGCAACTCAAGCTACACCAGAATTCCCCAGAGGACATGTGGAAACATATGGCCAGGCCCCACCCCAGAGGTTTTGCTTGTCATCAGTGTCCTGGTAATGACCTTTCCAAGTGAGGCTAGAGCTGATGCTGTTGGCCCCAAGGCTGCACTCTGAGAACCACTGTTCTATGGGACAAGATTTGGGAAGTGGGGTTGGTGGCAAAAAGTTTTTGCTGTTGCCCTTTGCATTTTTCTTTTCTGTCCCTCAATGAAGGAATTGTACTTTTTTATTAATGAAGGTGGTTTTTACAATGAATTAGCTACAGGGTGGAAGAGCCAGAGACATTAGTGGAACTTCAAAAGAACGAATGGGATCCAGTCATAGAATGGGCTGAGAAAAGGTAAGATGTGTAGCCCCACATGGAGGATTGAGTGGGCCTCGTGTTGTGTTGGGTGCTGGGGGCAGGGCCACACAGCACACCTGAAATCTGTTTTCCAGAGTCAGAACTCTACTGAGCTTGAGCTCCCTCAGGTGTTAAGAGGTAAGGGTTACCTTGGAAAACCTTCCTCAAATTCATTTTGGCCGTCATACCCTGAATACCTGCTACTGTAGTGTACTATGACAAATGTAAGGATAGCTTTGTGTCCCCAAGAAACACCAAAGGCCCCAGGCTTCTATCCCCAAGCAAGTCTCTGAGTGTTGGTTTTCCTGATTTGAAATGGGCTAATCCTGCCTGCCTGCCCGTCAGGCTGGTGGGAAGAATTAGCCAGCAAAGTGCTTAGCATTTTATTCAGCAGAGGTAACAACTCAAATTTTGTTTTTTGTTTTTTAAATCTTCATTATTACTACACTGGTAAGTAAAACTCACAGTGTACAAGATACACATGCACATGAGCAAAAGTCAGGAGCGTCCTGCCATGCTCTGAGGACTGCCTTGTGAGTGTGTGGCTTCTAGGGATTGATGATACACAACAGTTTCCTTAACAGAAGATTCTTGTGAGTATAGAGTTAAGCAGATATTGATAAGGTGGCAAAATAAATTCGGAGTCAGTTCCTTCTAGTGACTGTGAAAGGGATGGCTCCCGCGGCACTGTGTTGTCTGCAGGGTTTGTAACAAACACCCGGATGGCTTTTCTTCTGTCCTAACAATTCTCACATCTCCTGAGTACTCAGTGACCCAGCCATCCAGAGGGGGCTATTTTTATTTATTGTTTGGTTTTGTTCTTTGAGATAGGATCTCATGTAGTCCAGCCCAGCCTCAAACCCACTATGTAGGCATCACTGGCCTTCTGCTCCTGATCCTCCTGTCTCTGCTTTCTGAGTATAATGATTACAGGTGTGCTCCTCCATGCACCACCATCCTGGGACTTTAAAGGAAAAGCACTCTACCATATCTAGGTTTTTAAAAATTTTTTTACTTATTTTTTGCTTCTAGTGAAAAGCTGGACTGCTCTTGAGAGGCAAAGTGCAAAGACATGCTGATGCCTTTTCTCTTTAGATACGGCGTGGAGATCGGCTCCTCCACCAGCATAATGGGACCCAGCATTCCTACCCAGACCCGAGAGGCGCTCACCAGCCACTTGTCCTCTTACAACATGTGGGCCCTACAAGGTACAAGTCGGGCTTCTGTGGGCCTTGAGGATTGGGTACATTTTGACACATCCCTGCTGAGTGCTCTGAGCATGGAGGCTGGGTAGCTCTGATGCCCAGCCCTTTTACTTAGTACTCCAAGGTCATATACCCTACAGGAAAATTCACAACTTTGTTTAGTTTATCATTAGTTTGGACCCATATACCCATCTATAAACCAATCACTGAGTATGGCCTGGGTCATACTCTAATTGACCAGCTTCAGGTCATATGCCTATCCAGGAAGAGACAGGTGGGTCACCCCAAGAAAAGGAATAGTATTCTGGCAGAAAAGTGTGCCTAACCTCAGGTGGCACCCTCCCACCATTCCACGAGGGAACAGAAACCGACAGGCAGTGGGTTGTAGGTACTAACTTGGCTTGTGTCTCCCACCCCTCAGGGATTGAGTTTATAGTGGCCCAGCTCAAGTCCATGTTGCTGACCTTGGGCCTGATTGACCGGCACCTGACTGTGGAGCAGGCTGTGCTTCTGTCACGCCTGGAGGAGGAGTACCAGGTAAGGTTTTGATCTCAAGTCCTGTAACAGGAACAAGTGGGCTGCTTGTTCTTCCCAGCCACCCGGCTAGCTTAACCCCGAAATAATGACATAGAAACTGTATTAATTAAAACACTGCTTGGCCATTAGCTCTAGCCTCTTATTGGCTAACTCTCACATCTTGATTTAACCCATTTCTACTAATCTGAGTTCACCACAAGGTCATGGCTTACCGGTAAAGATTTAGCATGTCTGACTCCGGCAGCTCCATGGCAGTTCTCCGTCTGTCCTTCTTCCCAGCATTCAGTTCTGTCTACTCCGCCTACCTAAGTGCTGCCCTATCAAAAGGCCTAGGCAGTTTCTTTATTCAACCAATGAAAGCAACACATAGACAGAAGAACCTCCTACACCAAAGTCCCACCTCACCCTTCTGATTCAGACTCACTGAGCTTTGTCACTTTGTACATATAAAAAAATCAAACTAAGGAACAATAAAGGTATAAGTTGCTGGGGCTAAGTAGTGTGGCTCAGTGGTAGAGCACTAGCCTAGTATGCTCTGGGCCCTAGGTTCCATCAGCAGCACCACACACCTATGCCTGTGCATTGGAAAGGGTCAGAATTACTCAGCACTCTCCTTGCCCCCAGGTCCTCTTCAGCAGCTTGATTGGGTAGGAGTTGTATTTACCCTCATCTTACATAAGAATAAACTGGGGTACTAGATTGCACTTCTGGAGAATATTCCACCAGGGTCTGCATCCATGTCTGGGTGACTGGGGCTAAGGCCTCCTCAGGCTCATGGGCAGAAAAGGTATTTGGCCCTCATCTGCCCTGCATGTGTGCTCCTAAGTCAGTAGGAGTTCGCATCCTGATGTTCCTCCTGGCTGGCAGAGGAGCAGAGGAGTAGCTGCCGCCACATACACATTTAATTTAGAGGGCAGGAAAACTAAGGTTTTCCTATGTTGTTGTTTGCACTTCTGTTTTTGGTTTCAGTTTTTGCTTTGTTTGTTGAGAGGGGATCTTATGTAGTCTAGACTAGCCTTGAACTCCTTGTGTATCTGAGCCTTACTGTGAACTTCTGATCCTCCTGCCTCTGTTTCCCAAGTGCTGCTTCACAGTGATTGGCTTACTTGCTTCTTCTTCTTCTTCTTTTTTTTTTTTTTTTGCTTTTTCAGATAGGTCTTGCTATAAAGTCTTGATTGGTCTGAAACTAACTATGTAGACTAGCCTGCCCTGGGACATATGACCTATGACATATGAAGATGCTCTTTTCTTGCTTCCTGAGTGCTGAGATCACAGATGTGTGCCACTGTGCCTGGATTTTGTTTGCATTATTTTATTTTAATTCTCTCTCTCTCTCTCTCTCTCTCTCTCTCTTTCTCTGTCTGTCTGTCTCTCTCTCTCAATTCTTCTCTACCTTAATGTTGAGTCAGGGTCTCTTGCTCGAACCCAGGGTTCACCAATTTGGCTCTGGTAGTTAGCCAGTTGCTTTAGAGAATCCCTGTCTCTGCCTCTGGAGAGTTAGGATTATAGGTGGATTGCCACACCCACTTGCCTTGGCTTTTCTGTAGGTGCTGGGATCTGAACTCAGATTTTCATCCTTGTGCAGCAAGTGCTGAGCCATCTCCCCAGCCCCTTGTTTGTATCTTTAACACCGAGAACTTAGTGGTCCTTGTGGTCCTGTGGATGTTGGTATTACTCCAATCTCAGAAGGTTAATGTTATTAGGAGTTGGTTCCAACATGATTAAAAACCTTTTTTAGAATATTTAATCTTCTGCTTGGAAAGATGCCAAGGGCAACTATTTCTATACAGCAGAAGAGAGCCATCCATTGATGTCATCTGTTCCATGGGAAGGGCTGATGTCAGCTATTTGGATCATAGGGATGGTACAAGACCAGGAAATCTGGCTGCAGGCTTGGACTCTGCTTTTGGCTACGGGACCCAAGCCAGGCTACCTTCTGAACTTTGGATTTGATCCCATATAAAATGAGGAATGGCCTGAAGTGAGGGTGAAAATTAGCTCAGGTGATATATTTCAGTTGTGCAAACCAAGACCAGGCAGCCAGTAATGCTTGTGTGACCTGAAAGATTTCTGGGTGATCTGGCCAGGCCTGCTGGACTCCTGCAGGGAGAGGCCAGCAGAATGGGTTTGGAGACACTCATGTCTGGACAGCCACAGTGTGCCTAGATCTCCTCCCTCTTGTTCTGAGTTCTGAGAGGGTCTATAGCTGGCTTCCAGTGTGCTGCACAGAGTCACTGCTGTTTTGCTGCCCTTAGGGGTCTGACCCAAATGGCCTGTGGCCTGGCTTCATTTATTTACTGCACTCCCATGGTAATGCGTACAGCCCCGAAGGACAGTGAGATACAACTCATAGAGGGTGGCAGTTTGCAGGCTGCTTCATGCTGTCTTCCTCATCTTAAGTGGGAGATAAAAGGTCACATGAGTAAGGCTCCATTAGAGGGGACACAGTGGGATTCCAGTGCTTGCCCATTTAGCGGTGGTATACACTCCTCCCAGACTATCTAAGCCCCAGACCTCAAAGGAGCCTGCTCCACCTTCCTGGATGTTATTACCAGACGACCCACATGGATCTTACTGTGTTTGATAGGAACATAGCTCATGGCTCACGACCCTTAGGCCAGCGATGGGAATGGAATGTGATTCAGGTCACTGGTCAAGGCTACTCACCAAGAAGCTTGTTTTTCCCTCTCCTTAGATCCAGAAGTGGGGCAACATTGAGTGGGCCCATGACTATGAACTCCAGGAGCTGCGGGCTCGCACTGCTGCTGGTACCCTTTTTGTCCACCTCTGCTCGGAAAGCTCTACGGTCAAACACAAGCTCCTACAGGAGTGAGGCTTGAGTTGCAAATGCTGCCCGAAAGGAACTGCACAGACACAGATTCTCTGATCTGGGCTTCCTGATGTTGGACCTTTGAACCCAGTGAAGCTCTGTTGGCCTGTACCTTTGGGGCAATCTCAGCGTATATTTGTGGGGTACCCAGTGTGTGCCTGAGTCTTCCTTGGCCTTTGTGGCTTGGCCTTATCCAGAAGCACTCTGTGATGCCCTGGAGACACAGTATGCTTGTCTTGAGGTCAGACAGCTTCCGACCCAGGAGCCATTGGCCTGGCCTGTAGTGAGGGAGGCATAGAGACTTTCTTTTGACCCTGATTTTATTAAATATTTTTTCATCCTGGAAATATGTCAAGCCTCATCTTCATCTGAGTCTCCTCATTCTTGTTTTATCTAAGCTTTGTGACCATTTTTATATCTGCTACCAATGGCTGGGAACCACATGGCGGGGAATGGGCAGGAAACAAGCACATCACCACACAACCCTTTTTCATCTCACCCCTCAGCCTGAAGGATTTTTCCCCCCTGGCTTTTCATTGGATGATCTTTTGAAAGTAAGTCTTTGGTCTAAGCTATTGGTTACTGTTTGTTCTTTCTTTTTTTAAAAAAAATGATTTACTGTTAAAAAAAAATGTAAGTTCTTTCTGGGATGAATGCAAAGGTGGCCCTGTCCTGGTTACTTACATGCAGTGCTATGATCTGGATCTGGGGTGTCCTCCTGTTGTGGAATTATGTCCTCTGGGTATGTCATAGCCATTGTTTTCTTAAAATCAGGGCAGCTGTAATACCCACACAGGATTGGGCTCATTAATATCCCTCATGGATGATGGGAGAGTTCATCTACTAAGTAGTTAATGGTTGCTGGTGCAAGAGGGTGACTCTGCTGCAAGTAACCCTTGTATTCTCATTGGTTCTCCAGGATAGACCAAGTGGAATTGCTTCTTTGGTTTGTCATCTGGAGTGAGTAGCAGACTCCTCAGAAAGTCATATATACTTGGTGCCCGAATAAAGACATGACCAAACCAAATATGAGCCTGGGAGGAGCATTTGCAGCTAAGGCTGAAGCATCTGAGGGTGGAGATCAGTCCTTGTGTGGCAGCCCTCCCCTGCAGATGGTTTATAGTAGTTCTTGCTAAAGTTGCAGTTTGTGGCCCCTGCTCTGAGGCTGAGACATCTGGAGGTGGAGGCTCCTTGTGGGGTGATTCCAGGATGGTTAGGGGATTACAGTGGAATGCCTCCTCCATGAATGGGGTCTGAGGGTAAGGGAACCGGGGATGCCCTCAAATAGCTGAAGGACTCAAGAACATATTGCAGTCGCTGAAAGTAGTACCTATATGAAGGAATCCTAAGCAGGCTGTGATAACAGTCACATGTTTTTACTGTGAGCTGACGGCCCAAAAAGAACTTGTGCCTACGTAAGGAAGAACTTAGAGTGGGAAAGTGCCAGCCAATACTGCCTTCTGCATCGGCTTCAGGAAAGTAGAAAAGGGAAGGCTGAGAATGAAGCAGAAATGATAGAAGATACCTTCAGATCCAGTCCGTATAAAGGAAGGGGGAAATCCAGCATATTGATGGGGCCTTCATAGTCCAGTGCAGGGAACTATTATCGTCAGGGAATACTCTGACTGTTTTTTTTTTTTAAAGATTTATTTATTCATTATGTATACAGTGTTCTGTCTGCATGTATTCCTGCAGGCCAGAAGAGGGCACCAGATCTTACTACAGATGGTTGTGAGCCACCATGTGGTTGCTGGGAATTGAACTCAGGACCTCTGGAATACCAGGCAGTGCTTCTAACCTCTGAGCCATCTCTCCAGCCCTACTCTGACTGTTTTTTAGCCAGAAAAGCATTATACCTGGACTGGAGCAGACATTATAAGTATACTGGAAACAGTGAAAGCAGTGAACTATCCAAAGGTTTGATTCTGAGGATACTTTATGCCAGATTAAGGACTTTGGGATGTGTGTGTGTGTGTGTGTGTGTGTGTGTGTATATATATTTTATTTTTATTGGATTTAAACTCAATGAAAACTAATAAAAGGCGAAGGCATCAGTTCAAAATAGAAATTAAACTTGATGAAAATAGTTAAATGTGTAGAAATGCACAAAAACACAATACCCTGACACGTTCAGAAGCATTCCTAATCAGGAGAAGAGATACTTCTGGGAGTAAATTTTAACAGTAATTCCTAACAGAACATAACGAGGAATTTAAATTTTCTTATAAACTGTCAGGTTTTGTGCTTTGTGGTTGCTTTTTGTTTGTTTGTTTTTTGTTTGCTTGTTTGTTTGTTTTTCTTTGAGACATGGTTTCTATGTGTAGCCCTGGCTATCCTAGAACTCACTCCATAGATCAGGCTGGCTTTAAACTCACAGAGATCCTCTTGCCTCTGCCTCCTGAGTGCTAGGATTAAGGGGGTGTGCTACCACTCCCGGCTGTTTGTTTTTTAAGATAGTGTCTCACTTTATAGCCCAGGCTAGTCTGGAACTATGTAGCTCAGGCTGGCCTCAAAGCTATATCATATGTGTGTGTGTGCGTGCATGTATGTGTGTATAGGTAGGTAGGTAGGTAGATAGATAGATAGATAGATAGATAGATAGATAGATAGATAGATATAGTGTTGGGATTACAGGTATGTGCCACCATACCTAGCAGTACTGTCTTTGAACTGCTTAAATTGAGGAAATTTTTTAAATTTAATTTTATGTGTATGTATATTTTGCCTGCATGTATATCTATGCACCATGTACATGCAGTGCATGTGGAGGCCAGAAGAGGGCATTGGATCCCCTGGAACTAGAGTTAGAGACAGTTGTGAGCGTCCATATTAGTGTTGGGAATTGAACCATGGTCCTCTGAGAGAGCAGCCAGTGTTCTTAACCACTGAGTCATCTCTCTAGTTCTGGGGAAAACTTTTAAACAACAAAGTGTCTTACAGCCTGGCTTATGAGGCTGTGAGGCGGGACACACGCGCTGAGTATGAGTGCTTCGGAAACAAAAACTGAATAATAGAACTGCTCATCCCTCCTTTAGACCAAGGTTGCTTAACCTAAGGCAACACAAGGGAATCAGTCCCCATGAGAACTAGGAGCTGGAGGACAACAGAGGAAGGACAGACGGCTGCTGAGGGGCTAGGTGTGAGAGAGTGGGCTGATGCCTAGTCCCTCATACCCCAGGGCTGTGTGCAGGAGTTCAGGGAGCAGTTCATTCAGCCGGGGTCTCTGCTGTGGGATTTTGGCTTTGTTGACCCCTATAGTGGGATATGAGGTAGGAGGGTGTCTGGCAGAGCTATGTGATTTGGACTGGGCTGTAAATCAGGCATTGAGGGGAGAAAGAAAGAAAAGCAAAGGGGCCTGTCTGACTCAGTCAAAAGCAAACATGGCAAGTGTGACAGCTGTTCCTGGTTGTCAACTTGACTAGAGCACATCTGCATTTTTTTCTTCATTTTTTTCTTTTTTGTGGGGTGGTGTTTTGAGACAGGGTTTCTCTGTGTAGCCTTTGCTGTCCTGGAACTCACTCACTAGACCAGGCTGGCCTCAAAGTCACAGAGCTCCTCCTGCCTCTACCTCCCGAGTGCTGAGATTAAAGGCATGTGCCACCATTGACCAGCGAGGGATTTTTTTTCTTAAATCATTTGTGACCCACTTCTGATCCTGATCTTTGAGATGGGAAGATCCAGCTTTAGTCTGGGCCACGCCTTCTGCTGGTAGCCTATATAAAGGACATGGAAGAAGAAAGCTCTGTCTGCACTGTGATTAGAGCCTTCTTCACAATCCCAGCAAACACTGAAGACCAGGTGAGACATCAGCCTCATGTACTGAACAACTACTGGATTCTTAGACCTTCCAAATGGCCGTCATCTGCCCTGCATGTGTGCTCCTAAGTCAGTAGAGTTCGCATCCTGATGTTTCTCCTGGCTGGCAGAGGAGCAGAGGAGTAGCTGCCGCCACATACACATTTAATTTAGAGGGCAGGAAAACTAAGGTTTTCCTATGTTGTTGTTTGCACTTCTGTTTTTGGTTTCAGTTTTTGCTTTGTTGAGGGGGGGGTCTCATGTAGTCCAGATGGTAGGCAGCCATCGTTGGGTTAGCTGGAACACAACTTGTAAACCATTCTAATAAATCCCCTTTCTCTCTCTTTCTCTCTTACATATCTAGAGAGCTCTGAATAATACAGCAAGCTTCCTGTTAAGGTAGCGCTTTAAGTAAAAACTGCCAAGTCAGAGCCCGCATGCCTCTAAAAGACATTAAAGCTTGAGGAACAGCTCTCAGGAGACCTGGCCGAGCAGCATAGACGTCAAAGGTTAAGCTTGTCCCCTCTCCCACCCCCCGAGAGTAAGCTGTATACATTCCTTTCCTATAAGAAAGTATATTGGGTATGGAGATAATTTGCCGTGGCCTTGAGTAGCCAGGTGTGGCTAAGGGGCGGGAAAAGCCACAGGTGTGCTTGCTAAAAGCCTGTTGACTGGACAGCTGAATTAAGCTGGTATAGAGGAGCATGGCCCCACTCCCACCTGGCCCTCTGAGCTCACTAGTGTGGGGAGATGTGTTGGGCCCAGGATGAGGAGACATGAAGGCTTAGGAGAATATCTGGATGGCATAGAGCTACCTAACCCAGTACCTTCTACCACACCACTTTATAACCTTGCTCCTTTGAGGAAATTGTGTAAACAGCAGGACCCTTTCATGCTCTTTTGGACCATTGAAATGTTTTAGTGTCTGTGGCTGCTGAATCCCTCATCAGGGTGGCACTTGTTTGGAACAGATGCTGGTGGGCCTTCAGAGAACCTGTCCACTCTATAAAAAGGATTCATCACGTAATGTTAATTTCTGAAGGATTTTCAGACTTAGAAATGTATCTGAAGGATATGCACATGTACTCAGAGGAACAAGGATGGGAAATCAACCCATACAAGGGCCAGGGGCCCGGCAATAGCTGTGAACCTCTTTGAGAATTTTGTGGTTAGGTAAGACACAGGTGCCACCTGACAAGGTGATTGAGACATTCTTAAAACAGCCTGTGTCTAAAAAAAACAGGAGTGTCACCAGGCATGGCACATGCCTTTGATCCCAGCACTTGGGAGACAGAGGCAAGCAGATCTCTGAGGCTAGCCTGGTCTACAGAGTGAGTTTGAGGACAGCCAGAGCTACATAGTGACATGTCTCAAGAAAAAAAAAAAACAGAAACCATGAGTGACAACTCAGAAGGCACCTGCATGAGTAGTAAAAGGCACACCCAGAAGACATAATAAGGTTGTGAATGAACGTTTCAGTGCTAGGGTGGGCTTCCTCCCTGAGTTGCTGGTGGAGAGATTCCTTAGGTACACACGTAATACACACAGTTCTGACTGCTGTTGGTTGCAGGCTAGAACCAGAACTAGAAGCTCCCTCCATACTGGCTGTGCTGGTAGGTTGGAGAGCACTGTGCAGGCTGCCAGGGGAGAGTTCTTACCAATGATCCTGCTCAGCTGTGGACCTCACGTGTTACGCTATCAGCATGCTGTGCAAAAGTCAGCCACTACTGAAATAGTGGCATGATATGTGGGTATGAAAAAAACTATGTGGCAAAGGAGGTCAGGTTTTAGTGGAGAAGCTATTGCTGTCTTGTTAAATGAATATGCTTTACTGTCAGATTGTGTGTGCCCCTCTACCTTGCTCTTGCTTTCTACCCATCTGTGTCCCCCCCCTTTTTTGAGACAGACAGCATCTCTGCCCTAGGCTTGTCTTAAATTCACTATGTGGCTGAATGTGACCTGGGATTACAGGTGTGTGCCCCAGTCTGATTTTCAGATTGGATTCTAGTATCTGTGCTTCTGTGGTTGGCCTTCATTAACAATGCTTTTCGTATTAAAGAGTGGTGATTGTTGATCAAACTACTGGGAACAAGTGGGTATTAAGGTGTAGCAGCCAGTGCACAGCCCTGAGTGGAAGAAAATGACCATCCATCTCTAGCAGTCATGCTCACCTTGCAAGGGAGCACCATAGAAGAGGCAATGGAAAGAATGCCAGAGCCAGAGGAAAGGGCAGAGTATGTGAAAATCTGTCCGTTAGGTGTGGCATGGCCATTGCCACCTGGAAATCAGAGCAGCTGTAATTACCCGCATGAGGCCATCACAAGATTGGCCCGATAAGGCTCATGTCCTCCCCAGGGATATGTAAGTATCTACCATTTCTAGAGAGGGGGCAAGGCTGCCTACAAATTGCCTATGTTCCTGTAAGTAATCCTAATTAATTATGCTAGACTTGGATGGAACTATTTCTTTGGTCTGTTGTTCTTACCTGAGGTAAGCAGAAATAATCTCCCCAAGAGAAGCCCATGTGTCAAAGATCAGTGCCCCTGGGTCTTACGGTTAGGTGGCAGAGCCTAATGGGAAGTCTTTAGGTCAGTGAGGATGTGCTATCAAAGGGGGTCCTTGAGACCCCATCCTTCCTCTTCTCTCTTTGGCCATGAGGTAGGTGGTTTCACTCTATTGTATGTAACTGCCATGATGATGCCAACTGATCATGAACTGAACTATGCAACTAAGATCCAAAATAAAGCTTTTCTCTCTATAAGGTGACTGTGTATGGTGTTTGTTACAGTGATGGGAAGCTAACACATCTTTCCTCTCATCTTCCAATGGGAGTCCTGAGCGTCCTCTCCACAGCCTCCACAGGCTCTGCTTCCTGTTGCCGTGCCTAGTGGGAGGGCGATGTGCCTGGAGAACCAGGCTGAGCCCCTGACTTAGGATCTGAGCTAAAGGGAGCTGTGGCCTCTGCCTTCAGGAGCAGCCCGGGCTGTTGTAGCTCAGTGCTGCAGTAGGAGCTGCAGCCTCTCACTTCTCTGGTCCTCAGCACCCAGAACAGGAAAGATGCTGCCGAGTGAAGAGCAGTAGCGCTTGCATGGGCTTAGCACTCTGCCATCGCCACACTTCCACCCGACTGCTGGCCACCCCAGAGACGTCTGTGGGGTGGCACAGGATCTGCTCATACATGATCACTACCACGGTCTCCCGCTAAGAGAATACTAACACCAGACCTTTTTTTTTAATTGAGAATTATTACCAAGGGTGTTGGGGTAGGTGTGGACTAAGGAATTCCCATAACTCTCAGAGGCTGGGTCCATCCCCTAAAGGGGATCTCTGGCTGACACCTAGTCTATAATGTCACCACATTCCAGGTTGTCCAGCTCACTCTGCATGTGGTCGATGTATTGATTGATCTCCTTCACTCGCTTGCGGTTCCTCATGATCTCATCTTTGTGAATCTGGGGAATGGAAGGAAAGTCAGGTGCTCTGTCTATGACAGCTGACATCATTTACTGAGGCCCGAGAGAGGGAAGGAAGATGTTCACCTCAGAGCCCCACACACAACATGCACTGCTGGTCTCTCTCTCTCTCTGAAGCAGGAGTTAGAGACACAATGAAGTCTATGGGTTCAAGAGTGTGACTGGGCCACACTATCTTCATTGCAGAATTCTACAATCCTTAATTCTTTTTCTGTGCTTTGTTTCTGATGGAAAATAGCACTCTCATAGCTAGAAAACTCAAGCCAGCCTGCTGGGTGGCTTGGCATTCGTTACTCACCTTGTCTAATAGATGTGCACACCAAGAGTTGATTCCAGTCACCAGCTCGTCTTCTCGGTTGTCAATCTTCAGGAGGTGAATGTCATGCGATGCCCCGACAGCATTAACAATTGTGTCTTTGTCAACAAAAAGCTGAAAAGTGAGAAGGTCTGAATGAGATCATGTGTGTCATTATGCCCTGAGCACAAAGTGAGGGAGATGCATAGAAATAGGTTCCTGGGCGTCCCCAGGCTTTGTGGCCACATCTAATGGGGAGCCCATATTGTATCAGTCACTTTGTGCCAGCTCATCCCTGGGCAGCAGCCTGCTCCTCAACCTGAGCCATGACAGGTGTCATGCTGCAGTCCCCATCAAAAGCCTGTTTTCTCCAGGAAGATGGCAGGTGGCTAGCCAAGGCAGCCTCGCTAGGCATATCGGTTCTCACAAAGCCTCTTTCTAGGTAGTCCTAAACCTCTGATAGTCAGGTCTGGCTGGGTCTCCAGGCTGTTCCAACCGTGGGCCCTGTAAGCTGATAGGTGTCCACCTCCTGTTTGTCTCCAATATTCTCATGTCAACAGAATCGAGATTTGCGTTCTATTGGAGCCTGCTTTGCCTTGGCTTGTTCCTGGCATTGTGTGGCCCTTACAGAAAGCTGGTACAACTACTTATCGTCTAGTGAGACTGGCTGGCTCAGATGCAGACTCGGGCTGGAATGGGGAATGCATCTCAGTCATTCCCAGGGACAGGGGAAGCTTGCTGAAGCTCTGAGGAAGCACTGCCCCACTCAGAGCCCAAGGTACCAGTAAACATAAGAATAGCAAAGGCCCTGGGTGTCCTCTGTTGAGAAGCTGCAGGTAGTGTATACACAGGGGAATATGGCTTATCTGAGGTGCATGGGGCTTCAGGGTTTGCTGGAATATCTGTATAGTCTTTATATCACCCCTGCAACCAGAAGATCTGAAATCCCAGATGCACCAACATCTGTTTGGATTTTTTGGGTCAGAGATACACAACAGTACTTTGTTTTGCTTCATTTGCTAGAGTATCAACCTAATATGCTAAAAAATATGTATGTCTGATCTTGAAATTTTAATGTTTCTGCAAAAGGAAGTAATCTTTGATCAAATACTTGGGGGATCCAACACTTCTTGGCTCCCAAAGGAAGATTCAGGACTCTCGAAGTGTCCTGAATGCTGTACAAAGTTGTGTGGAAGACAACCTACTTGGTTTTCTCCTTCCCGCCTTCTCTCTCTTCAGCTTACTGTCCACACACTCCATTTCAGAACAGCGTCTCTGTGGGGATGCTGGCTCACCACAGAATCCCATGTGAGGAAAGCCAGCTTAGCTGATGTGGGACAATGGATCAGCAGCACAGTCACATCACAGAAATGATGGGAAGTCATTCAGTTCCTTCCCTACTAAGGCAGCAGGCCAGGCTTTGAGCACCTACCTGTGCACACTGAGGACTCAGGAGTAAGGAACCTAGTAATAGCCTTCTTTTGTTTTTGTACCTTTATCTTAAAAGTATAGTTAAACAAGAACAAAGATATTATGAATTTTCCCATAAATTTTGCTTTTTTTCCCCCTCCAAGACAGGGTTTCTCTGTAGCTTTGGAGCCTGTCCTGGGACTTGCTCTGTAGATCAGGCTGACCTCAAACTCATGGAGATCCGCCTGTCTCTTCCTCCCAAGTGAAACTTAGCTTTCTTATTACAGTGTTACATCGTACATAACATTTCATTATACACAAATTAAGACTTCATATAACTGAACATTATTTAAGCTTCAGATAGCTCATGAAAGAAAAACTCTCATCAAGACTATCACTTTAAAAGGTTCTGACCTTAAGACCCAGCTAGAAAGTTGCACTGAAACCATTCTTTGTTAAAGGAAGAAAGCCATGTGTTGAGGGATGAGAACACATCCACTTAGGCTAATGAATAAAACACTGTTACTAAATGGACCACAATCAAGGTCAAGTCATTTAAACAAGCAGATTCATTCTGTCCACATTGTGTCAACCACAGCTGGGCCCTCAATGAAATGAAAGTTTCCTACTTGCAAACAGTTCAAAACACATGTTGTAAAGATGACTTGCTTGTTCCAGGTTATAGGTTACACCTGATGGTCATAGCCCATCAGGGAGAAGCAAGCACAGATACTGCACATTTGTACAATCCCACGCATGCTCCAGTTTACCATCAAAGACTTGAGTGTCAACTAGCACTAAGTACAGCAGCACTTAGGTCCCAACTAGTGCCCCAGGTTGCAACAGGAATTAAAGAACAAGGAAGATAAAACACCCAGTTTCAGGTCCTGAAATGTCTCTCAGACACTTCATATTCAGCTTGGAGGTCAGTTCACTGGGTTCTGCAAGCAGCAAACCCATCTTTAATTGCTGACTGTCTTGCCACAGCCCTAGGGAGTCTTGAAATGTGAGTCTTGGCTTTCCTGTCCTGGGCTGACATATATCCTTCATGGTGTTGCTCCACAGAAATCCCACTAGGAGTTTGTGCAGGACTGGAGAATCGTCACTTCGTGGTGTGCTCGCACCCAACCTTCACTTTTGAGGGACAGTGAACTGACAGACTTGTTTTGCATAGTCTCCAGTGCAGCTCAGGAGAGCATCTTCAGCTTATAAAGCTGTGAACATTCTCCAGCCAATGTGATACACACAAGATGTTCTCCACTCCTAAGGTACTCACAGTTGTGAAGTAGGGGTCATGAGAGCTAGTATTTTCAATTTAGCAGCCACATCCAGAAAGAGCAACCAGCCCATCCCTCTCTGGATGTTTCAAGGCCAAGCCTCCTTGGGAGACAACAGCAGCAACATTCCCTTCGTGAGCCACAACCACAGCACCTACTATATCCCAAATGCCCAAATCATTTTCCCTCTCTCTCTCTCTCTCTCTCTCTCTCTCTCTCTCTCTCTCTCTCTCTCCTTTTTTTTTTTCCTTTGAGATGGTTTCTCTGTGTAGCCCTGACTGTCCTGGAACTCAATCTGTAGACCAGGCTGGCTTCAAACTCACAGTGCCTCTGTCTCCTGAGTGCTGGATTAAAGGCATCTCCATCACTGCCCAGCTACCTCTTGCTCCTTTAAGTGCAGCTAAACTGAATCTGTGTTTATGGTATTAGGAGGGTATTCTGACAAGAGGATATCCCATGATCCACTGCCCATCCATAGGCTCCTTCTCTAAAAAGCAGGGAGGAATTCTTCCTGCAGAGGACTTACCCTTCTGCTCTTCACACAAGAGTCTGTTTGCAACTGAGTCTGAATTCCTGAATCCATTCAGTGCTCTAAATGCTCCAAAATATCAGGATTTTTCACCCATTATGCAAGCACCACACTAAACTTCTTCACAGAGTTTAAGATTAGACCCCCATTACTACCAGAGCGCTGTCACTGTACCTGTGGCTTTGCAATGGCCTCTAATGAGCTCATTTGCATTCATGTTTATATTCTTTGACTTCAGATTGAGAATGATGACCTGGACCTGCATATGCCAGCACAAAGTCCCTTCCTCCGCGAAGCTTTGCTTTTAACTCCTTGACTGTTACTTTATCAGTAGACGCCTGAGATGATCTGGAAGGGGCCCCTCAGAACCCATCCCCTTCCACGGTCATTCTCTAATATCATCTATCTGGAAAGGCGCATCTTTCCATCCAAAGGAAACCGTGGAAGCATGAGCTTTCCTGGACTTCAGAAAGAGGCACAGCCACAGCATCAATTCTAGTGTTTCTTCAAGCAGCTTTTGGGAATTTGCAGCTCCTCCCATGGACCAGACCTGAGCACTGACCCAGCTCCTGCAGCTGTACTTCTGCATGGATGTACAGAGTTCCTAAGAGTGCAGGTGACGTCCTTCCTTTCTGTTGGTGCTGAGGTCTCTCTTCAGCTTGGAGTCTTGAATTTTCTGCCCAGGTTGGGGGACACAAATGCAGGAAAGCTGGGTCAGGAGTGTGGCATGGCCAGCAGCATTTGGCTTCAGAGGGGTGCTTTGGAAATACCCTAAGCCATGTGACTTTGTAATCATGATCTGTGCAATGACCTCAGGGTAGCAGAAGCCAGATTGCTTTCATCCTCAGCCCTCTTCCTCTTCTCGATCATTCTTGTTATAGGCCCAGGAAACATTTTGTTGAGTCAAGCAGCTCCACTGCTGTAATCTCTGGGCTTCACTTTCCCCATCCGCATGGAAACACAGTGGTGCCTACTTTCCATGTCTACCTGGAGATTGAAGGGGGCGATTTGTGCCCAGCTCTTGATTGACAGGCTGGCTCTCAGAGACTGCAGGATGCGCCAGCTATTGGTGTGCTCAGACTTTCTCATAGCCAATGTTTTTCTCCACAAAAAGCAGGCCATTTTATTGCTTCTGCAAAAGGCAGCTGGGTTTCTGGGGATTTCTTGTCTCTGACTGTAAATAAGTAAGAAAAGAAGGAGCTTTCATTGGCTCTCCCCCGAGGTTTCTGTTTTGTTTTGTTTTTGGAGTCAGGGTTTCTCTGTGTAGCCCTGGCAGTCCTGGAACTCAGAGATCTGCCTGCCTCTGCCTCCTGAGTACTGGAATTAAGGGTGTGTGTCACCACTGCCCAGATTACCATGAGGCTTTGAAGGCACTAATCTATTCCAGTTTTGCTAGTGAGTCTAAGAATCCCTTTAGCAGAGAGACAGAGCCCCATAGCTTGCTACCATGGGCACCCCCAAAATGCCTTTCAGCTGTGGTGAGTAGGGATGGGTACAGCAACAACTAGTTACAGGCTCAGTGCTGTCTGTCAGACTAGAGTCAAAATTCAGACCCTTGTCCTCCCTGCTTGTGCCATTCTCACCAGCCATCTATGAGCCTGCCTTGCTCAGCGTTCTCATTCACAACCTTGAGTGATAATGGTGCTTCCTTTGGTGAGGAAATGAGGTCACATGAGGTCAACAGGTTGGGTGGTAGTAATCCTCTAATGAAGAAACTTGGTTGCCAGACACTACCGTGCTAGACAGGGCCACCCGGGTGAGAGGGCACACTGACCTGCCTCTCTGCCTCTGGGGCCCATATTTTACTGTGTGTTAGAGTCACTAGGGAGTGAGCATGGTTCAGTGATGTTTGTTCACTGGTGTCACAGGCCTAGGAACTCTACCCGCCCCATGAGTACTGTCAGAGACTTCCAGAACCTCTCAGAGGAGACTTGCTTCTTGGTTAGGGCAGAGTAGCGTTTTCCTGTCTGGTCAACAATGGGCTTTGTAAGTGGCGTGTGGAGGGGAAGTTAGTGTGACTGTGGTGGGTGTCTGTCCTAGCCTCAGAACAGAGGCTATGGGGCCATTCTGTCTGCACAGCTCAGCCCAGCTCCTGATAAGGCAAAGATTTAGTGAATACATGTTTTCATCCACCCAGCTCCAGAGTCATTCCCGCTGCCATGCTGGATGCTCCTGCCGGCACAGGCGGTCCATGGTGACGGGACGATCATCTCTGGTCTCCTTCGCAAGCTTAGGTGAAGCATGAAGAGTTGTAGGAACAAATCGACATGAACCTAAGTTTAAAACTGTGACCTGACTGATGGGGTGTGGAAAAGGGATAGGAGTGTAAGAGGTACCCGGGGAAAGCCTCTCAGGAGAGCTAGGACTTGAGCTGAGATCTAAATGGCAAGGACAAGAAAAGCACATAGAGACTGAGTGAGCATGTCTGCCAGATAGAATGTGTACTGGCTGGGTTTATGCCAACCTGATACAAGCTAGAGTTATCAGAGAGGAGGGAGCCTCACTTGGGAAAAGGCCTCCATAATATTTAGCTATAAGGCATTTTCTTAATTAGTGATCAGTGGGGGAGGGCCCAGCCCATTGTGGGTGGTGCCACCTCTGGACTGGTGGTCCTGGGTTCTATAAGGAAGGAGGCTGAGCAAGCTATGAGGAGTAAGCCAGTAAGCAGCACTCCTCCATGGCCTCTGCATCAATTACTGCCTCCAGGTTCCTGCCCTGCTTGAGTCCCTGCCTTGACTTCACTTAGTACTAGGTTGTAACCTGCGGGCTGTATGATGAAATAAAGCCTTTTCTCCCCAAGTTGCCTTGGTCATGGTGTCTCATCCCAGCAGTAGAAACCCTAATGAGACAGAATGTCAGCTGAAAGGAGCAAGCCTGACAGATGGGAGGGAGTACCCCAGAGGCTGGTCACTGAGCGCCAGGCGGGGCTGCCAAGGGAAGCGGCCTGGCCTGGAGTATCTGAGACCTATGGGAATGAACTCTAAGATCTTGGCAAGCCGAGAGGGGTGAGGGCTGTGTAGTCTGAGTGTCCAGTGGATCTACCTGTCTGCATATGGAGAACAGTTTATAAGAGGGCGGCAAGGAGCCAAGAGGCAGGCAGGGCAACTGGAACATGGCCTGGCAACAGCATAGTGCTGAAGAGCAGCTGAGGAACTCAGTAGTGTATGGGCAAAAGCAGGCCCCTGAGGGGAAATATTTGGACCTGTGCCTATTCATCCTTGCCTGGAGCCTTTTCCTAAGCCATCTATGTGCTGCTGCTGGAGCTCGGGTGGACTCAGAGGTGTAGACCCAATGATGAATCCCCAGTATTCATCACTTGCCCTGGTAGAAACCGGGGCAGTGTGGTGCTGGACCAGACATGAGGCTTGGGGGTGTACCAGTGTTGCAGTTCTAACCCTAACCCTGCAAAGCAGGCTACTGTCTCCTTCAGGTGAAGACACAGAGGCTCCAAGAGCTTGTCATGCTTAGACGAGCCACAAGTTGGCTGCACTTCACCTACTTTCTGGCCCCTGGCTGTGGCCACCGTGCCCCAGTCCTTCCGCCCTTACTCACAGCTCGCACATCATCTGGCAAGTCCTCATCCATCTCGCCCTTGAGGATCTTCTCCAGGGTGTTGATGGCGATCTCCAGGAGCTTCTCGTGGTGATGGTTCTCCAAGTCTCGGCACTGAGCCATCCTGCAGTTGTGAGTTAAAGCCAGGGGCAGAGCAGGCCAGATATCTCTCACCTGTGGCTGGGCCTCTGCTAAACAAGGCCATGCCATCTCCACTAGAGAGACCAGTTTCTAAGGCAGTGCTTCTCAACCTTCCTAATGCTGCGAGCCTTTACTACAGTTCCTCATGCTGTGGTGACCCCCACCCATAAGATTATTTTGTTGCTACAGCATAATTGTAGTTTTGCTACTGTTGTGAGTCATAAATATGCAGGATATCTGATATGTTCCCATTGCTCTAAGTCATAAATATGCAGGATATCTGATATGTTCCCATTGCTCTAAGTCATAAATATGCAGGATATCTGATATGTTCCCATTGCTCTAAGTCATAAATATGCAGGATATCTGATATGTTCCCACTGCTCTAAGGGTTCAAGATCTGCCTTGAGGACTAAGAGGCATCATGGACATCAAGCTGTCACCCACATGCATCAAAGCCCAGGGCCGTCCTCAGGTCGCCATATCATTCCCGTCCTTATACTGGGTCATTACTGTCCCTCGGTGGCAGCTCACCTCAGGGTCCTCACTCTTATCAACGTCTCCACCCCCATGGCTTCCCAACACTGCAGCAGGCCTCACTGGTCTCCCCTGCCCTCTAACCCCTTCTCCTTTAGCAACTGGAATAAGAGGAAGGGTTTAAGTAGCCAGTTCCTAGCTTAGAGCTCCCCGGAGCATCTATTCTCTGACATAGCCGGAAGCCCTCATCTGGAAACTTGTTTTCTCAGATTCCTCCTCAGGGTCTTGGAACATGCTGCTTCTGCTGACTGGAATCTATCTCCTTTCACCTGGTTCCTGTGGCCACCTGCAGGTTTTTTTTTTTCAGTGTTTATGGAAACTGATGACCCTGTACCCTGCATACCACTTGGTACCTCAATGACTGCGTGCTGGACTCTGAGCCCCAGGATGACAGAACCTGAGTTTATTCTGGGGTGAACGTAGCACTTTGCCCCTATAAAGGGCTGATAATGTTTCACATGTTGGTTTCTAACCTTAATAAGTAGCCTGTCAAGCCTCCCTATAATTTGTCCTGTCTTCAGAGTGGGTAGTGCCTTATCCCAGAGTGGTTTTCTGCAATAAAAGGTCAGTCAGGAATTCTGGGGTGTCAGTGTTCCCATGAACATCACCCACTTAGGAACATATGCAAGTCTATTGCACAGAAGTCCCTCTGGGCATCAAAACTGGCACTCTAGCAAGGCCACCGCTGCTGAGTGTTGGGAAGCACTTCAGGTGCTATGGAATATGCTCTGTGGTCTCCAAATCTGCATCCTATGCTAGGAAGGGCCTCTTTCCTTGGTGAAAATTGGTACATTTTACATTCTTCTACTTTCAGAAATGGAGAGCCATGAACTAGGGCCCTGTAGGGAGTATAAACACCTTTTGGGGGTGAGGGCTTAGGTCTTTCTGCAAATCTATGGGGGGGTAAGTATTTTGGGTAAGAACTGAAGTATGATCTAAAGCGTTCACTTTACTCTGCAGCAGGAGCAACGGGGGTGTGGCTCTGTAGTTGCCACTTAGTCACACACTGTTGGTCTCTACTTGCCCTTCTCTTTTTCTCAGTGCTGGACATTGAACCCAGGGCCTCACTACTGTTAGGCAAGTTCTCCACCGAGCTATTCCTTGATCTCCTCTTACTTTCTGAAGAGGCTTCATCCACCTTTGCTTTTTGTTAAGAACCTAGGCCCTTCTGCCCTAGCTGCTCTAGAGGTCAAGACAACCCCAGGAGCCCATGGTGCCTTCCTGTGGGGTGAGGTAGGGCTCATCACAGAAAGGATATAAACTTTGGACATTTTCAATAAACAGTCCCACTAAGTCAGTGATGTTTCTTTCAAATATGTTTATAGTCTCCTGGAAAGGATACAGAAGATAGTCACCATGTGTATCAACAGCCTTTACACCACCTCAAATCACAGACCCTTGATTTAGTCTAGGGCAGATGGCTAAGGATTGACCCCTCCTTCCCAGAGCTCTGCTGCTTTCCAGTGTCAGCTTACTACCCCCTTGAATGCTTCTGCTGTCGATGTTTTAAAAGATTTACTTATTGTATGTACATGAGTGCTCTGTCTGCATGTATGTCTGTGCACGGTGTACATGCCTGGTGCCTGCAGAAGTCAGGAGGAGGCATTGTGCCCCCTAGAACTGGAGTTACAAACAGTTAAGAGCTGTCATGTGGGGTCTGTGATCCTAATCCAGCTCCTGTGCACGAGCAACAAGTGCTTTTAACCAGCAGCTCTCATCAGCTACTGCCTCTGGGATTTACATTTTTTAAAGATTTATTTAATGTACACTGGTGTTTTGCCTGTATATATTTTGTGTGAGGGTGTCGGACCCCCTGGAACTGGAATTAGAGACAGTTGTGAGCTGATATGAAGGTGCTGGGAATTGAACCCAGGTCCTCTGGAGGAACAACCAGTGCTCTTAGTCACTGAGTCATCTCTCGAGCCCCAGGATTTAATTTTTTTATATTACATTTGTGTGTGTGTGTGTGTGTGTGTGTGTGTGTGTGTGTGTGTGTGAACACGTGTGGAGATCAGAGGACAGTTTGTAGGAGTCAGTTCTTTCCTTCCACCATGTGGGTCTCAGGAATCAAACTGGGGTCATCAGGCTTGGTGGTAAGCACCTTTACCCACTAAGCAAGATCATCCTGCAGCTCTGACACTAGGCCTTTTTTCCTATGTAGCTGCCTCTGCCAGGAGCACATATACTGACTTCCCTCCTTCCTGAATGGATTCCTTCCTTTCAGGCCTCTCAGCAGGATCTGTCCATCATCTCCACAAAAGCAGTAGACGGAGATCTCAAGAGCCAGCTCTACTCCAGGGACATCATTTAATCTCTCTGGGCCTCTTCATATGTGAGACAGGGTTTCTGTGTAGTATCATGGCAGTTAGTGGTTGGTGTAGTTAAATTAGCTACATCACCCAAATGATTTACCAATTATCTGGCAGAGCCAGGACGCCAGGACCCTGGATAGACGCTGGCTGTTACCCTAGACATCCAACAGTTAGCTGCTGTTCCCAGTACTTAGCAGAGCACTTGAGGCCTAAACAAATCTCAATGTTGTTGAGAAAGTGATAGACAAATGTGATTATAAAACCTGCTCCTCTGGAAGACCCTTTCCATTGCCTCTCACAGACCTCTAGTACCGCAAGGGCATTCACAGGAGCTCAAGGCCAGTCTGTAGACTGTGAAAATGAGCCCATTATCACATGAGTGTGAGCACCATTTTGGTGAATAAAAGGTCATTAGAAAGCACAAACAAGTGTCTTCTGGCCTTAGGTGGCCAGTGACATGGGCAGGATGAGAGCATGGACCTGGGAGATGTTTGCATCCTGAAAACAGCCTCCCTGCTTGAGAGGACTGGGAGCCAGCAGCCCTCCCCTGCGGCACTGCCTCGGCAGTGCTTGAGCCGAGCAGTTCCCGGTGGGAAATGAGCGGCTGCTGTGCTGGGCGACAGCGAATCAGTCCTGTGTAGGAAGTGTCACTTGACGTGTGAGGAATTGATTAGGCACTGTCTCTTGGCCCAGCCGTGGCAACATCTGATGAGGTCCAATTCATCACACCACTTCCAACTCCCAGCCTGGCTGCCTGCAAACACACAAGTCACCCTGGCTACAAATGCATCTGAGACAGTCGTGCTTTTCATTTCCCATCGCCAGTGCCAAGTGACAGGTTCCTTGCGTTGCCGACCCCCAAGACAGCAAGCACAGCCTGCAACACTGATGAGCCTTTGTTTGGTTCCCGGGTGGAGGTCCACCTTGTTTCATGAGCCCCCGAACTTCCCCTTGGGCCTAATAAGCAATCTGCACACTATTGAGACTCTGGGCTCTTCTAGGATGGGGGAGAGGAGATTTTCAGAGAAACAAGTTCACCTTTCATTCTCCAAAAGAATCCTTTCCTAGGCAGCAAAGATAGCAGCGTGTACCTTTCTTTTCTTTATTTGGTGACTGCTGAGGATGGAACCTAGGGCCTTGTCTGTGCTAAGCAAGCAAGCAAGCAAGCACTGAGCTACACTTTTAGCCCCTGCCTGTAATGTATTTTAATAGTTCTGGAAGAAAGTGTGTGTATGTGTGTGTGCGCGCATGCGCGCGCATGAGCACATGCAACATGCACATGCTCATTTTTATATATGGTGATGTGCATGTATGTGGGGGTTGTGAATGTTGGGTGGAGGCAAAGGACAACCTCAGGCACCATTTGCCTGTTTTCCTCTCATTGGCCTGGAAATCATGTTTACTAAACTATAGGCCAAGGAGCCCTAGAGACCCACCTGTCTCCATCTGCCCAGTCTTCTCCTGTGTGTCCACTGGGTTACATTGGACATACAGGGGAAGAGCCTGTGGAGGGCATGCTTGTGAGGCTCTGCAGATGCATGCTGAGGCCCCTGCGTCTACGCCAGTCTGGCTCTACCTCCAGTTGCTCCACCAGCTGCATCTCCAGCGTCATGAGCATGTTGAACAGCTCGGTGATGTCATCACTGCATTCTATCAGCTTCTTCTCAATATTGGGCAGTTCACTCTCTTCTCGAATGGCATTCAAATTCTACAAACAAAAACCCTGTGTTTCAGGATTTGGTAGGTAAACATGTTACTCAATAGTAACTGACAGTTTGATTTTGTAGGTAAAAACTTGGAGTCTGGGGTTGAAGCACCCAAGTTCAATCATTAGCTCGCAATTTGCCAGCTCTGTGACCTTGGGGAGGCTACTTGCTGCTCTGACTTATTGCATGTGAAGGCACCTGAAAATGCAGGTGCCAAAGAGCATTCAGGCCTACCCCATCTCCTCAAAGGTAGAAGATGAAATTCTTTGCCTGTGCCAGGAGGAGGGGAAGACATTCTTATCATCAGAGATGGGAGCCAGGGCTGAAGAAAATCTGTGCAAATAAAGCTTTTAAAACTAATTCATGTTGGGCGTGGTGGTACACGCCTTTAATCCCAGCACTCGGGAGTCAGAGTCAGGCAGATCTCTGTGAGGTCGAGGCCAGCCTGGTCTACATAGTGAGTTCCAGAACGGCCAGGGCTACACTAGAAACCCTGTTTCAAAAAACCAATAATAGGGCTCGAGAGATGGCTCAGAGGTTAAGAGCATTGCCTGCTCTTCCAAAGGTCCTGAGTTCAATTCCCAGCAACCACATGGTGGCTCACAACCATCTGTAATGGGGTCTGGTGCCCTTTTCTGGCCTGCAGGCATACACACAGACAGAATATTGTGTACATAATAAATAAATAAATATTAAAAAACAACAACAATAATAATACACAGACATACATGTATGTAAAACATCCATACACATAAAACAGAAGTAAATGATAAGAGAAATGAATTCATCCTAGGCATAGTGGCACCTGTGTGCAATTCCAGCATTTGGGAGGCAGAGACAGCAGATGTGGGAGGACCAGGAGTTGAACGCCAGCCTAAGATTCACAGTTTGGAGCTGGAATGAGACCCTGTGTCAAAAATCCAAAACCAAAACTCAAAAATCAAAGACAAGAAAACAAAAGGCTTATCAAGAAACAAAACACCCAAGCATGGTGGCACATGTCTTTAATATCAGCACTCAGGAGGCAGAGACAGGTGGATCTCTGTGAGTTCAAGACCAACCTGGTCTACAGAGGAGTTCCAGGGCAGTCAGGACTACACAGAGAAACCCCGTCTCCAAAACAAAACAAAACAAAAAGTACAGAAAGAAACAAACTAAACTAAACCTTACCAGCTGATCACATCTGCTCTACCAACCTCCCAGCTTCAAACACATCATCTAGTCTAGTCTGGTCATGCATCACACAATAACGTCTCAGTCAGTGACATACTGCATGTGTGACAGTGGCTCCTAAGCCAATGAAGCTAAAAAGTAGTTTCAACAACCTAGTAACAGCTTGGTGTTCCCACAGGGACAGTCGCATAATGACATATTTCCCAGAACTTATCACCATCATAAAGTGATATGTAAGTAAGATTTTAGCCCTGCTTTCTGTTGTTTTTTTCTTCTTTTGCACTAGGGTCTCATGTATTCAAGACTGGCCTCGAACTTGCTATGTAATTAAAGATGATCTTCCACTCTGATCCTCTTGCCTCTACCTCCCAAGTGCTAGGATCACACACGTGCACCACTGCACCTGCTTTATGGAGTGCACCCATATACAAGTAAACTTAGGAAATAAAATTTGCAGGCTGAGGATTTGGCTCCACAGAAGAGCACTTGTCTAAGTGGCAAGGTTGTGGGTCGGTCCCCACACTCCCAAAAGAAATCAGTTTACTTAGCACTGTTTGGGAGGTTAAAAGTACAAGACTGGCTAGCCCCATCTGGACTCTCGGAGTATCTTTTAGCTGCATCACAACATGGTGGATGGCATTACCCTGGAGGGCATGCTCAGTGTCTGGTGACAGGTGTCCAGAGGGTCATGTGGGAAGAGAGGATGCACAGGAGAGGGCTGGCAATGCAGAGTTTGCTTCATAGCACCCACTTCTAAGAGGTCAGCAACCCAGTCCCACACGGAGAAGCATCAGTCTTTCCTAACAACCAATTCATTTCTTTTAAAATAAAAAAAAAGTTATTGGGTGTGTATGCATGTGGAGTTCAGAGAACAACTTTGTGGAGCTGGTCCTCTCTTTTCACTTTTATATGGCGTCTAGGAATTGAACTGAGGTCTCCAGCTTTGCATAGCAAATGCCTTTACCTTCTGAGCCATCCTTCACCCCACTCCTCTTCTTAAAGGTGCCGCTTTTCAATATTGCCACATTAGGGATGAAACTATATCCACACCATAGCAAAAACAGTTCCAGTCTTCGAGCAAACCAGACAAACCCCTTTAGAGCCACAGGAAGCAAGTAGAAATCCATGGAAAATAGACTGAACATTTTGAATGAGACAGTCTCGTGGGCTGATGAGCAACCTGTTCATCAGCAGAGGTCCCAGTACCATGACCAGCACCCATGCAACCTTATTTTGTGACTAACAGTATGAGCCCTGAAGCAGGAAGGGGTTGCGACCGATTAATGGGGCTAAGGACAGGAGGGATACTTCCCCATCTGAGAAAGACCCAGCCCGTGCTCACCACAACCCATACCTGAAGACAAGTGGAGGCTCCAATGCAAAACCAACTGTAAAAATGCAAGACATCATCTTGCATGATTGACCTCAAAACTCGCTAGGTTGCTGAAGCTAATTCCCCTGCCTCTACCTTCCAGGTGCTGGAATTGCAGGAGTGTGTCCCCACACTTGAATGTATGTGAGACTGCAGATCAAACCCAAGGTTTCATGAATGCTAGGCCAGCATTGTACCAACTGAACCACATCCTCAGTCCAAGAAGAAAGGTTTTTAATGGAGACTCTCAGAATAGAGAAATACTTTGCAAGAACAACCAGCAGAAAAAAATTTACTTTGTTAAAATTTATGCCAGTGGTACACGCCTCTAATCCTAGCACTCAGAAGGCAGAAGCAAATGGAGCTCCATGAGTTCAAGGCTAGGCATAAATTCAAAGCCAGTTCAAAGGTTTCATCTATAGAGTGAGTTCCAGGACAGGCAAAAGCTCCACAGAGAACATCCCAAAAGACCAAAAGCTATACACACACACACACACACACACACACACACACACACACACACATATATATGATGTTATATTATATTATATCATGTGCTGGGGGTATATTATGCTCAGTAGACTGCCTGACTACACAAACAAACACTCTACATGACAAAAGCACCAATGACAAATGTCAAGCTACACAGCAAACCAAGAAAAATACTCTCAAGGTCCTTCAAGGCTTCAGGGCTACTAGCTCAATCTATAAAGAGCCATAATAAAGTAATACTTTACAATAGAGGGGAGGGAAGAGAAAAGGGCAGAATGGCTGTAAACTAGACAAGAAAAGTCAAGATGAGCTAAAATGAGAGGCTTGTGAGGAACAGGCAGGCTGTGGATGAACGGACTTGGTGGGTGCAGAGGAGCACACTCTGTTAAAATCCCAAGGCACCCCGACTTAATCCCTGCATGTGCTGCTGGCAGAGGGGCCCCAGGTCCTTCTCTGGAAGCGAGCCTTTTCAGAGCTCTAGGACAGCCCTGACCACTCAGTCACTCAGGTAAGAAAGGCTTTAGCCCAGG
This sequence comes from Ondatra zibethicus, assembly GCA_004026605.1. NCBI lineage: Eukaryota > Metazoa > Chordata > Mammalia > Rodentia > Cricetidae > Ondatra > Ondatra zibethicus. The sequence continues at coordinate 9,355 of PVIU01009558.1, read as the reverse complement.
GCCCAGTGCCTTACAAGGTGGGAACTGCCAAGTACAATGACCATGTGTATCAGAACCCTAGCATGCCAGACCTAGGCAGAGTGAGGCTTGGAAAATAAATGCCTAATGAATGAATGAATGAACAGAAGAAAGCATGGGTGTTACCACCGTCATCAGCAGAAGAGTGGTACAGATAATCCCACGGCTAACACTAATGATGATGATTTCGGGGTGACCTTGAATCCTTGGGGTATCTGATGTGAGGGAGCGCCCCTGTGCTGGTTCAGTGGATCTGTGTGTGGTACCCTTTGGTGACATTGTGATCCCTGGCACATGGACAGAGACTAGGGGCCTCAGGGACCACTAGAGGGCATGGACATTGCAGCTCCTCCACAGTGAGGTGAGTCCTGGCACCTTGGCACAGGAGAAGGGGACTTACCAGCAGATGCTTTTCCTCAAACTTGGCAACCTTGAGCTTGCCCTGGTCCTGGTTCTCCTGGATGGCTTCCTGTATGCACTCATTGAAAGTGTCTAACTCTGCCTTTCTCTTCTCCTGCTGCTTCAGACCATACTCGAAAATGTTCAGGCAGATGATGACAAATTTGTCCTTGTAGGTAAGTGGCTGTTAAGGAAGCTTGGGGCTCAAGAACAGGCTACTAGGGTTGTGACAAAAATATTGACAGTTCTTTGCAGAGCATGAAATGCTGAACACAATGGAGGCCACAGGTCGTCCTTTTGACAGAAGGGGAAACAGAGGAGCCAGTGATCTGGGGCTTGCAATCTGGAGCAGAATGTGATGGTTGTGGCATCTCTACCTGCACCTAAGGAACTCAGGAACAGGGCTAAAGGCCTTAGAAGAGACTACCAGAGAACTGGGGTCCAGCAAGAGCTAGAAGAAGCCTGGCCAGGAGATGAGGTGGAGTCCCTTTTTTTTTCCTTTCTTTAAAATCTCTGGTTAAATTAAAATCTTTTTTTTTTTTTAATCTTCTGAGAAGGGCCTGTCCCATGGCTCATCTGAGCTGAGAGAGGAACCAGGTGGTCCAGATTCAAGCCATAGCTCTAATGGTGCTTCTGGGACCCACCCTAGCAAGTTACTTCTCTGGGCCTCAGTGTCCTTCCCTTACTTAAGTTGAGGCATGGAGGAAGCCACCACAAAGAGTCCTTTGGAGGCTGGGCATGGTAGCACACACCTTTAATCCCAGGATTTGGTGGGGTGGCAGAGGCAGGGAATCTCTGTGAGTGAGTTCTAAGCCAGCTAGGGCTATAATAGTGAGACCTTGTCACAAAACAAAACAAAACAAACAAACAAACAAATAAAAAAAAGTTCTTGGCAGAGTCCTGGGGCTCAGGCAGGCAACCCCATAGGGTCTTGGGGATGCTGTGTTCAGGAAATGGGATGCCTTTCCACAAATCTCACAGCTTCATGGTGCTTAAGCATAAGTCCCTGAGGAAGACGGGTGGCCAACATGGTTGAAGCACTATCTTCTCCAACTTACTCTCTTCACAGTGTTGGGGTTCTGGGTAGACCCACTGAGAAAGGTGTCAGATTCAATGCAGCCAGACTCTGCCTTTAGGATCTCACCAAAGCTGGCCAGAGGAGCTGGGAGGGTCATGGATGGAGGCTCTCCCATAGGAGCCATCACAGGGTCAGCCAGCCATGTACTCACCCATGCCCAAGCCAGGAAAAGGACAGCTGCAGGCACCGTGACATGGGACAGTGCGGTCGCTTCTCATTCCTGGGGAATCCTGACTGCTCCCAGATCGCAATTCTAGTTTCATATCTTATTCCCAAATGACACTTCCTTTATTAGAGATTCGTCCCTGTAAGTTTTCTGGAGGTTGACTTCAGTGTTGGTGGCCCACAGACCTATCTGGGACTGGCTGTCTCAACTCAGAGCCCTCTGCTTCAGAATGCCCCATGTCCTAGAGGTGCCCTCCATCTCCCTCTTACTACGGAAGCCCATGGTTTGCCTCTCAGGACCACTGCCGCTATATATGACAAGTGGCATCCTCGGGCTCTGACCAGTTAGGGGACAAATGCAAGCTCTTAGGCCGCACAGATGAATGATCCTGTACAAACTGCTTACCTTCTGGGGCTACTAATGGCAGTCACCTGGAGATGTGCTTAAGGGGATGTGGCTCAAGAGCAGTAATGTAGCCAGTGGAGACCCTTGGTGTAGAACACTCCCTACTCCTACCTTAGAAAACCCAGCTTCCCGGGCATGGCAGAACCAGCCAGCAGCTGTCACACAATGTGCCTGCAGAAATCTGGGCAGCGCTGCCCCACAAAACTCAACTGGTGTAGTTGGAATGGCATTTTGCATACATGTAGCCAGCAGAGATTTAATGACCAGGATCTCACATGAATGATGGGGAAACTGAGGTACAGGGTCAAATGAACTTGCCCAAGGCAAACTGGTGGTACTTGGACCAGGCCTGCGCCCAAAGAGGCAGCAGTGACCCAGAAAGGATATGTCTCAAGTAGTTCACCAACACCAGGCAGGTAGGACAGCTTGTTGCCCTCCACATCCTCAGAATACATGCTGTCAAACAGGAAGGAGCCATCCAAGTGCTCGATGAACGCCATCTGTGGATTCAAATAGCCAGACATGGTGACCCAGAGCCAGGCTCCTGGAAGGGCAGAGACAGCCAAGGATTTCTGCAGGGGACACTGCACCTGAGCTGCAGCCCTCCCTCCCAGGAAGGCGAGCATGTGGTGGTGCTCCAGGCACAGGGAGGATGTGCACAGAGGTGCAGCAGATATAGCCACAGGCTGTTTCCAAGAAGTGGCCTACCGCTCTACTGAGGTTCATAGGGGCCTGGGGCTGGTCGTAGGGGAACCAGCAAGGCATACCCACAAAGTCAGAGCCCCAGCGCTGAAAACCAAACTGTGACTGCATGGGATGGCAAACAGCTTGATGGCCTTCAGTAAAGGAGTCACTTGAACCAAGTGTTTTTAGGACAGTCTTTTTGGGCTTGGGGGTGGAGGATGGGGACTGGGCTAAGCTGCCTCTGGACATGGTGAGAGGGGCCGTGCAAGACAGGGAGTATGTGTCGGGTCCTGTGGCCGCAGTATGCCTTACAAGTTTTGGGGTTCTGGGGATCCCTGTGGATCTTTGCTTAATGTGACCAGCACTCTCATGGTACTTCTGTGTCCAGGGCAGGTCAGCTGTCTGTGTGGTACCTTGTGCTCCGCCAGCTTTTCCCGCTGGGCCTTCTCGCCCTCCAACCGGGCCTGCATCTGTGCCTCCCGGTGCTTCAGCTCATCAATGCTATACTGATGCTTTATCTTTGCCATCTCTCTCTGATCCAGGAACAGAAAAGGCACTGTTACCAAAGGATATCTGGTCCCTCCGGCCACACATCCTCGGGCCTCGTGAGCATGGCCAGTGTGTTGGAGGATATCTTTCATAAAAGCTGTGAAAGGCATGGGGCCTTGGAGATGAGAATGCCTAATTCTTTCCAGGAAACCTAAGATTAGGGGAATCACAGAACTGGGGGTGCTCCAAGAGCCTGCCCTGAAGCAGCCTGCCGTGCCCCTGGCCCCTTCCTGAGTTCTATGGTACCAGCGTGAGATCAGGCATTGGGGTTGGAGGGGAGTTCCATTGCCTGCTTGATAGAGTTCAGCTCTTATGAACTTTTACTCATTATTTATTTTGAATCATGGCAGGACACGCAGGACACGTGTGCTTCTGCCCTTGCTGGGAACTTCTAAGTATCTAGGAGACAATGTCTGCACACAGGCCTTGTTACTGCAGATGGAGGGCTGCCCTGTGATCTTTTTCCAGTGCTGGGAATATAATACCAGACCTCACACATGCTAGGGTGAGCGCTAGATATTGGAACTACACCCCTAGCCTCTGTCCTGTGATTTTGAAAGAGCATCATACAACCAAGCTTTTGAGACCATGATGTGTTTCAAACTCACGGTTTCTTAAGCTAAGGGTTACTATCCCAATATTAGATAGAGTAACCGAATGTGGAGGTCACACACAAACATACACACACACACACACACACACACACACACACACACACACGATTGGCAACAATCAAAGTTTTATGAACTTAAAATGACCAAAATTTAATTTAAAATCAAGCGTATAATGGGTCCCAGATGCTTCTGTGATGGGGGAAGAGCCACTAGCCAATCACATCAAGTTGGGGTGTGGCTACTGAACCCCAGGTAGAAAATCGAGAGAACTCAGGTACGCGCCCTCTCCATGCGGTGTCCACCAGAGGGATCGGATGGCAACTTTGGTAGAGTGAGTTCCCCTTTTTCCTTTCATTAAAAATACCTGTTTCTATTGAGCTAGCTTGGTTATTGATTTGTGCCGACTTGATAATTCGTCATCACTTCTGGCCTTGTTAAACCATGCTGCATTAGATGATCTCACTATAGTCTCACTTCTGAGTAGAAAACATGGACACCCTGTGAACACATGGCTGTCGCTTGCCATGCTACCTGACCCCCAACTTGCACCCTGGACTTGAGACAGTGTTTTCTGTACAAGGCCTGCTGATATAGAAACATAACTGTTTAACCGTAGAAAATAATGACTTTTCATATTTTCCTACCATCATTCTTTGGGCTGTAGGTATCATCATCATCATCATCATTATCTTCAGTTGTATTATGTGAGGCTGTTTGGTTTTTAAAATGCTGTTTGAGATGCTGACAAGTTTCTTTAAATGAATTTTGACTTGGGATTAGGACAGAGTTCCCAAAATTTTCTTTTAAGATTTTATTATTATTGTGTATGTACGATGTGGATGTGTGTGTGGGAGCATTGCCAAGGGGCAAATGTAGATCAGGGGACAATCTTTTGGAGTTACTTCTCTTTCCAGACTTACGTAGGTGCTGGGGCTTGAGCTCAGGTTTCTAGGCTTACAGAGCAAGCACCTTTAACCCACTGAACCATCTGCTGGCCCCTCAACCATTTCTGAAATGGTCATAAACATAATTCTGCTATTTTGTTCTATGTATTTATCCAGAGCAGTTCTTATCATTGAGAATTAGAAAATCAAAATATTAATCAACTCTTAAAACCTTTGAAGAGTGTCTGCATCTTGCAGTTTATATAGCTAGTCAAGATTTAAAGTTTGTTTAAGACAGGGTCTCTCTGTGTAGCTATGGCTGGCTTAGTACATACTAGACAGGACCAGGCTGACCTCAAACTCACAGAAATACACTTGCCTCTGCCTCCTGAGTGCTGGGATTAAAGGCATGTGCCACCACACCTGACCTTCATTTTTTTTAAGATTTCATTTATTGTGTGTATGAATATTTTGCCTACATGCACGGATGTGCACCATATGTACACCTGGTGCCTGTGGAGGTCAGAAGAGGATGTCTGATCCCCTGGGACTGGAAGGGATTCAGTTATAGATGGCTATGCACCTCCACCTGTATTCTGGGAACTGAACCCAGGTCCTCAGCAAGAGCAAGTGCTCTTAACCGCTGAGCCATTTCTCCAGTTGTTTAATTTAAAATTTTTGAGATTTACTCATTTTTATTTTATGTGTATGGATGGTTTGTCAACATGTATGTCTATGAGCCATATGCATGCAGTGGTGTGAATGTCAGAAAAGGATGTTGGAGCCCCTGAACTGGAGTTACAGAGGGTTGTCAGTCACCATGTAGGGGCTGGGAAACAAACCTGGGTTCTCTAGAAGAGCAGTCAGTGCTCTTAACTGCTGAGCAATCTCTCTAGATTCACCAAGATTTAATTTTTATGTAAAAATAAGCAACCACCTTCATCTCATTATTATGCAAATGTGCTTTTGTCTAGTGTGTGTGTGTTGCAGGGTGGGTGCACACATGAGCTTGTGTGTGTGTATGGGGGCCAGAGGGAAACATCGAGTTTTTGCTACTCAGGAGCCATCTGTCTTATCTTTGAGACAGGGCCTCTCCCTGCTATGGAGCTTGTCCAGTGGGCTAGACTGGCTGAGTTCTAGCATCCTCCTGTCTCTGCTTCCCCAGCACTGGGATTTTCAATTTTTTATCTTTTCTTTGCGGGGGGTGGAGATTTTGAGACAGGATTTTACTGTATAGCCCAGGCTATCATGGAACTCACTCTGTAGACCAGGTGGGCCTCAAACTCATAGACATTCTCCTGCCCCTTCCTTCCAGTGCTGGGATTAAAGGCATGTACCACTACTGCCCAGTGATTTCATTTGTTTTTATTTTATGTGTATGAGTGTTTTGCCTCAATGATGTCAGTACAACACTGTACCACATGCATGCAGTGCACACAGAGGCCAGAAGAGGGCGTTGTATTCCCTTAGGACTGGAGTTACAGGTGATTGTGAAGCACTAGGTGGGTCCTGGGAATTGAACCGGGTCCTCTGGAAAAGCAGCTAGTGCTCTTAACCACTGAGCCATCTCTCTAGTCCCTCACACTTTGTTTTTAATATGGTTTTTGGAGATCAAACGTGTGGCAAGCACTTTGCTAACCAAGCTATTACCTTTAATAAGTGGTAACATTCTATATGTACCAAAGAATTCAAAATAAACTTGTTTATGATTTATTATCAATAAATGTTTGATTTGCATATGTATTTATCTACAGTCATGTTAAGTTTTCTCAGGCAAAAAGGGTCTACAAGAAGAAAACTGTAGGAACCCCTCTCTGAGATGAGGCCAAGGCTTAAAGGGGGTGCTTGCTTGCTTGGTTTTCAGTTTTTTGAGACAGCATAGCTGAGGATAAGCCCAAACTATTGATCCTCCTGCCTCAATTTCTCAAGTGCTGGGGTTAGAGAGTGTGTCATCTTATCCACTGAATTTAAGAATCAGAATTGGCTGGGCAGTGGTGGCACACACCTTTAATCCCAGTACTCGGGAGGCAAAGGCAGGCAGATCTCTGTGAGTTTGAGGCCAGCCTGCTACACAGGGCAAGTTCCAGTACAGCCAGAGCTACACAGAGAAACCCTGTCTTGAAACACTCCCCACACAGACACACTTTCAGAATTGAAGCTGGAGAGATGGCTTAGTGGTTATGAGCACTGGCTCCAAAGGATCCATGTTCAATTCCCAGCACCCACATGACAGCTCACGCCTGTCTGTAACTCTCCAGCATCAAGGCTTCTAACACCCTCACACAGACATACATGCAGGTAATACACCAATGCACATAAAATAAAAAAAACTTTAAAAAATCTCTGAATTAAAAATCTCAGAGCCAGGTGTTGTATACCTGTAATCTCAGCACTTGGGAAACTGAGGCAGGAGGATCAGTAGTTCAAGGTTATTCTTGACTATATAGCGAATTCCAGGTCAGCCTGGACCGCATGAGATTGTGGTCTTAAAAACACAAACAAAACCAAAGAACAAGCTAAATACTCAGGTTCACATTGTCACAGAGAAGTCAGTGGGGGTAGGGAAGAAGCTCTCTAACTCCTCTTATTTCTGTGAACAGCACAAGACTTGGCTTTGATGCCAGCTTGTCCCTCAGAGTTGGGCTCTCTGTATAGGACCTGTAGAGGATCAGGGTAGGCACTGGGCTAGCCCTCCCCTCTGTCCAGATAGCCTTTCCTGGGTACCCCCTGAATTCCTCAGCATGGCAAATACAGGTTCCTCTTTCTCAGCAAAGGCACACAACTTCCTGTGGGAAGAACTGGGCAGGTCAGCAGCCTTTGGGTTTCCAGGCACCTAATATAGAGAGACTTTGTAGTCTTGCTACTAAAAGTCTCACACATTGAACCATATGCACAGAGGGAGCATCAGGAGAAACACTCATTTATGGCATGGGAGTGGGGACAGAGGCAGGTAGCAGAGAGAGGGAAATCTATCTCTCTCGCACACACACACACAAACATACTATAGCTGGCACAGAATGGGGCTGAAAGACCAACTTCTTGGAGCCAACTCCTCGATTGACCCTATCTGATTGGAAGACTGTGGGTGAATCGTTCAACCTTCCTTTACTGTCCTTAAAGTCTTCACCTGGAAAACAGACCACAGCTGTCTGGTAGCCCTGGGGTGAAATGTAAAGGGGGCCTGGGCCTGCAGGAAGCCACTGGGGAGCCTTGAGAAGCTCCTGCTGGAATAGATATGCACAGGTAAGGAGAGGACTCAGCTGGGAACCATCTTCTCTTAACCACGGATGGGGAGATGTCCTCACTGTTTCTCAAAACCTCGGGCTCTAAAGACTGTATAGCAGAACTGGGAACAGAGCTGGTACACTTGCCGCCTGCTCATCAATGCGCCGGAAGTCCAGGTACACGAGGTCAGGAAGATAGGCATAGATGAATATCTTGTACTCCTCTGCCTCGGCAATGGGGTTCCCAGAGAGGCTGAGTGTTCGCAGGCATGTGAACCGGCGCAGGTAGATGACCTGAGGAGTAGGGAGCAGAGGTCTGCCACAGAACTGGAGTAACACACAACAGCTCCTCCCCGCTACACCTTTCCTGAGTCTACAGCCTGCCCAGGACACCTTCCACACAGATGGGTGGCGGCTCGTGGCTACTGAGTCAGACTTTAGTCCTGAGACCAGCCACAAGTTTTCAGAATTGGACAGGGCAGCTCAAATCCTAGCTGAGCGACTTTTGGCAAATGATCCATCTAGTGTGTGAGCCTTGAGTCCCTCCTCTATACAATGGGCAGAATGACGCAGTGTGTCATCAGAAGGAAAATGACATGAGCTATGAGAAGCAGTCAACAAGGTGCACAACAGTCACTGAATGAGTAACCACTTACCAAAGGGTGACATTTTAGATAGTAAAACCACATGGAGGCCCCAAGTCTCCTACGCTAAATGGAGCTGGATTTCTGGCACACCTTTCATTCACTGTGCAACAGCAAGAAGAGCATTCCACTGGGTGCTGCTTATTCTTCCTCTGCTTTGGTTTTAGTAAAATGGGGAGATCAACCATTTGACTTGTGCTTGCATGACAGCAACAATGAAACACAGCACCAGACAGGTAAGGTTTCTCATGGCCTCTGCATCAGCTCCTGCCTCCAGACTCCTGCCTTGAGTTCCTGCCCTGACTTCCCTCGATGACAGACTGCGTTGTGGATGTGTGAACAAATAAACCATTTTCTCCCCAAGTTGCTTTTGGTCATAGTGTTTATCACAGCAATAGAAACCCTCAGACCCAGCCATGGAAGAACAGGGGGAGCATGTTCAGAGAAGCCAAAGGCCCTGAGGCAGCAGAGAGTTTGGCATAGTCACCAACAGGACTTAGCCGAGGTGGCTACAGAGTTGTGGGGAGGGGACAGGTAGGACATAAGATACATGGGGAGACAATATCAGAGGTTGCTTCCTGGAAGACCACGTAGGCTTTCAGCAAGAATTTAGATGGATTCTAAGAACTATGGATGCACAAATGTTTTTGTAGTATGACTGGGCATCATTTGGGTATATTCCCAAGAGTG